>JASANB010003941.1:0-15452 GCA_030248155.1 Sabatieria punctata
GATAAAGCCGAAATATAAAAAAGCAGAAGTCAAAAGCACAGGGTAGGAGCCAAATCAAAAAAAGCATAATCATCAAGGGTGTGTGTGGGTTTCTGTAAGAGAATGACGCATTCGCAAAGAAATCACTAAACCGCCCCAATCAATGTCTTGGTGCATAAACACGACAGGTAAAACAGTAATGTATCCATGGCAGTTGTGCCTGTTCTATCTTTAGTAAATCACCCTGTAATTGTTCCAATTTTCCCTGACCAGACTCAAAATTCCTTGACTTTTCCATGACTCCCTGATCATTTTTAAATTCCCTGACTTTTCCTGACCTGCACGAACCCTGTGTGACTCCACCACCTTTAAAATTGCATACCATAGATGGCACGGTACCGAATAAGGTGCCAGTACCATAAACGGTATTAACGCCTGACTGTAACACAAGTAGTCACAGTTACCTGCCGAATCAAATCCTTCTCCAGTTGTGAGTAGATTTCCTGTGGAGTTCCCTCCACAGTAACCGGGCTGGTTTTCTCAGCAGACAGTTGCGATTTCAGGACCGCACCACTGGTCCTGGCCTGAGGGGGCACCGGCACCCCCTTCAAGTCGACCGGCAGACCGGAACGGGACGCCTCTATCATTGGTTCCAGACCCTACAATGCACCAGCCCCACTACCTAGCATGAATGGACTAGGAAATCACAAACAAGCAATGTTTACTCAAAAGCAAAACGTCTTCAATTGTCATTGTTAATGGCTGGGAAATATGATACCTTCATTTGCTTCAAGAACTGTTTGGCAGTGGCCATGTCGCCCTTTCTTTTAGCATTCAGCGCAGCTTCTTTGAATTGAGCGTGGCGGGCGACTAGAAAAGTCAACTGTTGCTCGTGTCGTTGCTGTTTGGGGGCGACGGGCCGGCTGTGGCTGACGGAGACGGGGGCACTTCTGAGGTTGATGGAGACTTCACCCCCACTGAGCGACGCTGACCAGCTTCCGAGTCTATGGCTGAATCAGCAAACTCATTCATATGATAACAAACAAACAAACAAACAAACAAACAAACAAACACTAAAACAAGAGAACCAAAGCAATCAAACAGAAAATAATACAAGAAAACAGCGAACCTACTAAACAAGCAAACAAACACGAAAAACAACACAAAATGAACAAACAACCGAACAAACGCAAAAGATAACGAACAAAAACAACATAAGGCAAAACAAAGCGAACAATTCGTTTGTTTGCATGTTTGTTTAGATTCCACCGTTCTTTCGGACAGCTCAGGACACCCCGCGCCCTAATTAGAGCCTTTCAATGGATTGTCCTGCCTACAAACAACCATCCCCCTTTGGTATCAGGAAGTGCAGTGGCTGCTCTGGTTCGGTTCCCATTTACTAACTGGCCATCACCGGCTTTCGGAGGTTTGGCTTGCGCTCTACGTCGACTATTTTCAGTCGCTTCGACCGGTTTCGAACCCACAAACAACCGCTCTCACGGATGCCGGGGCCGCCGTGACATACGGGATAGCGCAAACGACCCAAGACGGGCCAAGACGAGACCTAACAATTCATCAAAACTAAGCGAAAACAATCACAAACAGTCAAGAATAAGAAAGGTACGAACCGGATAATTTTCGCGGTCTAACATCAGGCACAGGGAGAGTAGAGGAGCTGGTTTTCGGAGTCACATCCTCAGTGGGAATAGGCGGAAAGCCGGGTGGGTTGGGCAGTTCGCTCAAATCGACCGTTCTGCCAGCTTTGTGCCCTTTAATTGCCTACAAACAAAGGTAGGCTGTACATAGCAATGGTAATCAATAATGGAGAATGTGTGGCATAATAACAATGCTAGGAGAAACCATTTCAAGTACCTGTAGGTACTGTTTCTGTATGCGGTCGCTCTGTCTGGCCCGTCGGTCGTTGCCCTCGGCTCTGGCCTTCTCGGCAGTTTCTTTGTATTTGGCCAATCTCACCTCTAACGCTTCCAACACAGTCGTAGGCGCTGCAGCTGGCTCTGACGGCACTGCTCGCGGCAATGACGAGGAACGACGTCTAACTGATGCAGACTGCTGAAACTCTCTGTCCGGTCTGTCTGTCCGGTCTGTCTGTCCGGTCTGTCTGTCTGTCTGTCTGTCTGTCTGTCTGTCTGTCTGTCTGTCTGTCTGTCTGTCTGTCTGTCTGTCTGTCTGTCTGTCCGGTCTGTCTGTCTGTCCGGTCTGTCTGTCTGTCTGTCCGGTCTGTCTGTCTGTCTGTCCGGTCTGTCTGTCTGTCCGGTCTGTCTGTCTGTCCGGTCTGTCTGTCTGTCCGGTCTGTCTGTCTGTCTGTCTGTCTGTCTGTCTGTCTGTCTGTCTGTCTGTCTGTCTGTCTGTCTGTCTGTCTGTCTGTCCGGTCTGTCTGTCCGGTCTGTCTGTCCGGTCTGTCTGTCCGGTCTGTCTGTCCGGTCTGTCTGTCTGGTCTGTCTGTCTGTCTGTCTGTCTGTCTGTCTGTCTGTCTGTCTGTCTGTCTGTCCGGTCTGTCTGTCCGGTCTGTCTGTCTGTCTGTCTGTCTGTCTGTCTGTCTGTCTGTCTGTCTGTCTGTCTGTCTGTCTGTCCGGTCTGTCTGTCCGGTCTGTCTGTCCGGTCTGTCTGTCCGGTCTGTCTGTCCGGTCGGTCTGTCCGGTCTGTCGGTGCGGTCTGTCTGTCCTGTCTGTCTGTCCGGTCTGTCTGTCTGGTCTGTCTGTCTGTCTGTCTGTCTGTCTGTCTGTCTGTCTGTCTGTCTGTCTGTCCGGTCTGTCTGTCCGGTCTGTCTGTCCGGTCTGTCTGTCCGGTCTGTCTGTCCGGTCTGTCTGTCCGGTCTGTCTGTCTGTCTGTCTGTCTGTCTGTCTGTCTGTCTGTCTGTCTGTCTGTCTGTCTGTCTGTCTGTCTGTCTGTCTGTCTGTCTGTCTGTCTGTCTGTCCGGTCTGTCTGTCTGTCCGGTCTGTCTGTCTGTCTGTTCAGAGATATGGACTGGCATTTGAGCCAAAAGACTGAGGGAAGGGATCCAACATTTCAAAAAGCTCCGAGAAACGGCTGGAAATGCGTTTTAAGAACGCTTTTTTATTCCTAATTAAGGTAAAAATCGTAATTTTAAGGAAGCCAAATAGCAATTAAGAGCTGAGAACAAGCATAAGATCATCAAGATCATCATAGGTACTTCCAAAAACATTGATTGGTCGAAAATAGCAGCAGGGAAAACGCCAATTCGGCTACCAAAGGTATTTTGAGCGAAAAACTAATCATTTCTTAGCTAGAACTGGAGCTGCTAGTAAAACTAGTACTTGTATTTTCGGGTCGGCTCACAAAACTGTTTGGGGATGGGGGCGGAGGAGAGGGGTTTGATTTTTCTAGCTAGCAAGGTAACCCAAAACATCTGGTATGTACATGAATGAAAGCTCTACCTGTCCGGCAGTGGCATCAGATTTCTCAAGCGGTGTCACAGTTTGCACTGGTGGCGAATCAGGCCCTTGTGATTCAGAGGCACTCAAACCAGACAAGTCAACCAGTTGCCCCGATTTGCTGGCCGCGATTAAGGGCTCCAAGCTCTCAAACAGACAACCAATTAGTGTAAGATTAAAATTGTGTTCTTTATTGCCCGTCAAACTCTCAACCTGTTTAGAACGTTGGCGAACAGATTGCTAGGCTACTGTTCGCCTAAAATGGAATAAAACCGGTTCCGTCTGTTCTGTTGGTTGGTTTACCTTCATCTGAACGAGGAACTGTTTGGCCGAGCCCAAATCGCCTTGTTTCTTTGCAGTCAGCGCCGACTTTTTCAGTTGGCTGTGTTGGGCCAACAACAAGTTCAGCTGTTTCTGCTGTTCGGAAGGGGGCACTGAGACGCGTGGCGGCGGTGGCGGAGATTCTTTTCGTTCTAGAACCACCCCACTCGAAATGAAATTAAACGGAGTGCAGAATGCAGTAGCCGGGGACACATTCTGCTGCATTGGTACCATATGGTACCGTATGGTATATGGTAGTGGTTGTTGTTGTTGCCGGGAACAATAGACGACCACTTCTTCAAGCTGGGAAAGTCGGGCGGCCGACCCTTCTGCACCGCTGACCCAGTGGTGCAGAAGGGATATGGTAGAGGAGTGGTACCATATGGTACCCCCACGTTAGGGGCCGCCCTGTGGTGGTACGTACCACTACCCTAGGTACCGGTACCATAATATGGTATCACTCTGTTCAGATTTCGTACCATATGGTAGTGGTACCATATAATATATGGTGCGGTGCCGGTACCATAAACGGCGTTAAGTGCCTGACTGTTTTAGTTGTATTATAAATAGTAGAATACAAACAGAGAACCAGTTTCCATGAATTTTCCAGCACTTTTGAACCGCACCTCCATAAGTGCAAGAAAATTTGGGTGCTGCACTTATGGAGGTTTGACTGTATCTACCATTATACAGTAAAAGCAGAAAACAAACCCGGCAATTTACGCGGAGGTACGACAGGAGGGGGAGGAGAAGCTCTCGTAGACACAGGGGGCGCCGGTTTGTGAGACGGAGCATCTTCTGCCGGCAGAGGCGGAAAGCCCGGAATAGTTGGCAGCTCGCTTAAGTCAGTTGGTTTGCCGGATTTGTACGCACGAATTGCCTGCAAACTGCTTGTCTGTAATCAGAGAAAGTACTAGTGTTCTTGGACGACATCAAAATTCGGTATTTTCAGCTCAGTATCGATCGATATCCATATTCACAGTTTTAATTTAGATAGTCATAATCTAGAAAAAAATTGAAACAGCGTAATACTGCTCGGCCTGCTAATCATTCAAGCACTGTTGCAATCAACTAACTGCATACATGTACTAGGGGGGGTTTGGGGGTTACCCCCTAGCTGAAACGGCCAAACCCCCCTCACCCCCCCCCGACCCGAAAATACAAGTACCAGTAGTAGCTCCAGTACTAACAAACTGGCTCAGAAATCACTAATTTTTAGCCGAAAATTCGCTTGAAAAACCGTTGGAACCCAATTTGGCGTTTCCACTGCTGATATATAAAAGAAATCGGTGTTTTTGGAAGCCCTTTTTGTCACTTTTTGCTTGTTTCTTAGCTCTAAAACCATACATGGACCGGAAAAATCCGGAGGGGGGGTGGGGGGTTGAGACCTCGGGGGGGGGGGGGGGGGGTCCCCGAAAAACGCCTATTTTGCCTTAAATAAGCGAAATATTCCTCCCTCCGGGAGGGGGGGTGGGTGGCCCAGGGGGTGGTATGGCCGGCCGAGGGGGAGGGGTATACCCGCCTTACCCCCCGGCCCATATATGTCTAAAACGCTATTTGGCAGCTTCAGACAGCGTCCTTACAGAAAAAACGTGCTAAAAACGCAATTCCAGGCGTTTTGGAGCTTCTTGAAATTTGGGACCCCGCTCTGGGCGAAAGCCCCCTCGACCCCCCACCTGAGGAAAAACCTCCCCTACCCCCTCCCCTAGGTCGGTCCGTAACTGTTACATGTATGACTAACTGATATTATGAAATGAGTAGAGATTGGTAGTGGTCCTTCTAAAGTACAACTTTTCGGTAACAGAACAGGTCTTGGCCGACCTGGGGAGGGGAGTTTTCCGTCAGGACGGGGGTCGAGGGGGTCTAAAATTTCAAAAAGCTCCAGAACGCCTGTAAATGTGTTTTTAGCACGTTTTTCTCAGTAAGGAGGCCAAAATCGCTATTTTAAGCTCCGAAATAGCGTTTTAGAGCTAAAAACAAGCAAAAAACGATAAAAACGGCTTCCAAAAACACCGATTTCTCTTAAACATCACCAGTGGAAACGGCAAATTCGGTTTCCAAAGGCTTTTCAAGCTAAAAATTTGCTAGTTCTGAACCAGTTTGTTAGTACAGCTGTTAGCAGTACTTGCAGTTTTGGGTCGGGGGCGATTGGGGTTTGGCCTTTCTAGCTAGGGGTAACCCCAAACCCCTAGTACATGTAGGGGTTTGGATAAGCAAAAGAGAAAAGCTGAGATACCTGCAGATACTGTTTCTGAATGCGTTCATTCTGACGAACTTTCCGGTCATTTCCTTCCTTCCTAGCCTTCTCTCCGGTTTCCTTGAACTTACTCAGACGCGCCTCCAACGCCTGCACCACAGCATTAGACCAAGTAGTAGTTGAGCTGCGCTCCTAAACTTTTAATTTTCTTCTAAATTTCTTTGGGTCAGTGTAACAGTACCGGAGGTGGCGGCGGTTTGGCTGTCGGAGCGCAAATCAGGTCATCCAGTTCTCCCTAAAATGGATTCTTTTCTTTTTCACTGTCAGCTCCTCAAATAGATAGAGATCATGAAAATAGAAACTATCAACTTTCAGGGTGGAAGGTGGGACTGTTTTGATTTTTAGCCGTTTCCACTAACTCAATTCTTTTGTTTTCTTGCAGAATTCAGCATAGAAGTGACGAGCCAAAAAATCTTGACGGTCAAACAAAAAAGCGCGAAGCTCCACTCTAGTAACGAAAAACAACTCTTAAATTAATCATAGTCGTTTTGCAACTTTTATCATCGCTTACAAATCGAACCGTACGTAAACTGATTTTGGTACGAAAACACGTTTTTAATAAAACTATTTCGATGATGAACCAGAAAAACAGAAATATTTTTTGATAATTATAACCAATTTCCTATACTCCAGTATCTTAAAGAAATAAATAGAGCTACTGAGAATTAATCCCACAAACAGATGGATCAGTCAATCGCAAAATCTCGAAGAAAGGTTGCTTCCAAAAATTTTTCGACGATTAGCCAAACGAGTCGTTAACGAATCTTTATTGGTGAAGCAACCGATTCTTTATACTATCAGTAAAGCCTTCTCATCAGAAGCAGGAATCTGTTTTATATGAACTACAACGGAATAATAAAAATTGCTCTTGTTCACCGGCAAAAAATCTGTTTTGACTTTTTAATAAGGGCAAATGTCTCAGCAGAGTATCTTTTAAGAATTTATAATCGAGGGTTGGTGGACCTAATTTGACCTAATTTTTCCCTTTTCACTCTCTACTGCGTTGAGGCGCTACTGCGTTAATTGTTGTTATTATGGTGTTGAATCATTTTCTCCAACTACATAGCCAAACGGAGAAACTGTTTTGTTTTTGTTGCTTAGTTTTAAAGAAATCGATTTTTAGCGAGTCCTTTGATTTACTCTTTTGTTACCACTTGGGCAACGGGCCCACAAATCGCCAGACATTGACATATTATGCGGCCCTAAAACACACATCTCTACTTATCTATGTAGACCATTCGCTATGCCAACTAAACTGAATCAAAGTAAAGAAAGTAACGAAAACATTAACAATTGGAGGCTTTGGTCTTTGCACTCCGAATACAAAGCGTGCAGTAGTCTATAAAAATATTAGTTTCGCCATTCTCACGTCGTAGCCGCAATTCCTTCCGCAAGTCAAAAGCTTTCTTGGCTTGCCACGGCGTCAGATCACAACCAATGTAGACAGATGTGTACTGGGGCCTTGCAGACAGAACTGTTCTTTTTCGTTGCATGATTGCTTGTTTAGTCACTTGGTCTCTCAATTCCACCACAACCTTACGATTCATGCCCGTACCAACAGTCCGAATGTTCAAAATATTCAGGCAGTCAATAGACAGCTCAGAAAACAGGTCGTTGACGAGTTGAGCGATGTCCTTGCTGTCTGTGGTCCGAGTGAAAAGTCCGTTAATGACAAGATTTAGGCTGCGCCGCTCACGTTCTCGCATCTCTCATTCCCAGTCACAAATACGCACCAGCTCTGAGTGCGCTTTGTCATAGCAAGAGGTCGGATTAGGCACAGGCAAGCCATTTCTGGCAGTTTGCAAGACAGAAGCATAGGTTCTCTTCGTCGCAACAGTTGACAGCTTATCCAGATCGGCTGTGACCTTTTCAAGTTGATCCGTGAGGCATGACACTTTGCTGCAGAGGGCAGAATAGTCATCGTCAGGAGGACCCGAAGCAGTCATCGTAGCCACTGATGGCCAGTCGTCACGGTCCATTTCTTTGGAGCGAAGTCTCTCAATCAGGTCGGAACCATACATGTAACAGCTCCGGGTCGACCTGGGGGGAGGGGGGTAGGGGGGGTTTTTTCCTCAGGTGGGGGGTCGAGGGGGGGGGGTTTCGCCCAGGTGGGGGGTCCCAAATTTCAAAAAGCTCCAAAACGCCTAGAAATGCGTTTTTAGCACGTTTTTTTCAGTAAGGACGCTAAAAATCGCTATTTTAAGCTGCCAAATAGCGTTTTAAAGCTAAAAACAAGAAAAAAATGACAAAAAGAGCTTCCAAAAACACCGATTTCTCTTAAATATCAGCAGTGGAAACGCCAAATTCGGCTTCCAAAGGGTTTTCAAGTGAATTTTAGGCTAAAAATTAGTGATTTCTGACCTAGTTTGTTAACATGCATATCGCGAGAGGATCGACTTTCTTAACTATGGTGCGACCACAAATTGGCGAGGTTAGGGGATCTATGTGGTATTGAAATATGTTATAGTATGGGACAAAAGAAGCCAGCCGGTGCATGCCCTGTGTGAATCCATCCAGTAGAACCAGAGATACAGTCAGCCAAAGTGGGGGTGGTAATGAAATCTTGCGTCAATTTTTAGTGTCCAACCTCTGTCTATTTCAACGCCTATAACTCAGCTATTTATAAGGTTAGATTTTTCTTCTGCACACCATTCAAGAGCCCAATGTATGCGCTTTTAGTTAGTGTGCACCAATTTTCCACATCCTACCAGCTTACCCAGATATTGTCCAAAACGTACCAAAAACACTGAGTCAGGGTACACAACTTTTTAACGAAAATCAGTTGCCAATTAAGCCAGACTGAAAACGGCAAGTTAGGACTTCTTCCAAAGATGGCAAATACTTAACCAAAGAAAATTATGCTATTGCGGTTTCTGTGCACTATAGGCGGTGGGGGGTGTTTTGCCCATTGAACATAGTCGAAAAAAATTTTTTTGTCAGAATTGGAAAAACAACACGTCTGCCTTATGCAGTTTTACTCGCTGATTACGAATATGAACTTGGTTTTGCTGGATTCCTTCTGGTTCGGGAGAAATTTGCATCCATATCCTTGAGCGCAGTACTTCGTTAAGTGGCAGTACTCATTAGCATGAACAAGAACCATATTGGAAAGCACTTTTTCTCATGTAACTTTTCCTGCTGATTCCGAAAATAACCGTATTTGTCTTCTACGCTGCGTATTTCTCTAGATATGGACATTTTTAGGATTGGCAAACAAAACAGTTGCTCTTTGGTATGCAATGGTGCTTTGAAAAGTTGCTCAATTCAGTCATATGCAGGATACAGAGTAATAAAATTTGCATCATCTAATGCAGTTTTTGCCGCTGATTATGAAAATGAGATCTGTTTTTCAATCTGACTGCTTCTGACTGAGTTATTTAGTCCTGGTGCCCTGTCATCCATATCGTATCTGATTTATTAAACAAACGCATGAAATAGTACCTATTATAGGGCTATCCAGTCAGTATGTTATGCCCAATGGCAACACCAATCAATCCTGCAAGTTTGAGGCCCATACTCTTTCGATTGCCGAAAAAAATTAGAATTTCCGTTTACCACCCTGATTCTTAGTTTTCGGTCATAAAACCAGCATGGGTGAGAATGTTGACAAAAAGCTCGCGCAGTATCTACGCAGTCATCATGTTAATTAATCCTGAAACTATGAGCCAAATCAACAAAGAAATAACCGAGAATGAATCGTTTGAGTAAAGTTTGAAAAAGGGTGTGTACATTTTTTGGCCCATATGTAGTCGCACTTGATATATCATGGTGGTTTGAAAGGTTATTAAATTCAGTCATATGCAGGATATAGAGCCGTGAAATTTGCATGATCAACTAATGTAGTTTTTGCCGCTGATTCGGAAAATGACATTTGTTTTTCATCTGATCACTCCTGAGTGAGTTATTTAGTCCTGATGCCCTGTCATTCACATTGTAACAACAGATTTATTAACCAAATGCATGAAATACTACCTAATATATCCAGTTTCTTTGCTGATTCGGAATGTGAGCTCATTATTGCGCTAGGACCATCTAGTCTCGAGTTATGGAACTATAAACTTTCATCAACATCCATGATTTCAAGAGCAGAGCAGTAATCTTGAAATATATAGTCAGTGTTTCAGCTCTTGTGAAGCGAATCGTCTATCAATAAATAGTGCATCCAACCTATTTTGATCCACTGATTTTAAAAACCTTACTTCTGCCCTACACGCTCCCAATTTTGAGATATCCTTATGTGACAAGTATAATGTCTCAAAATCGGAAGTCTGTGAGCCTGTGAGTCTGTCTGTAAGGTTATTTTTTATATGAGCAGTTCAAAATAGGTTGGATACACTGTTTATTGATAGAAGATTCACTTCAGGACTGCTGGAACACTAACTATCTATTTCAAGGTGAAGGCTCCTGAAGGAATGTATGTTGATGAAAGTTCAGAGTTCCATAACTCATGACTGGATAAGCCCAGTCTATCAGACTGGATCGCCATATTCTGCATCAGCGAAGAAAACTGCATCAGGTACTATTTCATGCGTTTGTTTAATAAATCACATGATGTGGATGACAGGGCACCAGGACTAAATAACTCAGTCAGGAGTTAATAACTCGTGACTAGATGTGCCTAGCGTGACAATGAGCTCATATTCTGAATCAGCGAAGAAAACTGCATATAATAGGTACTATTTCATGCGTTTGTTTAATAAATCAGATACGATATGGATGACAGGGCACCAGGACTAAATAACTCAGTCAGGAGCAGTCAGATTGAAAAACAGATCTCATTTTCATAATCAGCGGCAAAAACTGCATTAGATGATGCAAATTTTATTACTCTGTATCCTGCATATGACTGAATTGAGCAACTTTTCAAAGCACCATTGCATACCAAAGAGCAACTGTTTTGTTTGCCAATCCTAAAAATGTCCATATCTACAGAAATACGCAGCGTAGAAGACAAATACGGTTATTTTCGGAATCAGCAGGAAAAGTTACATGAGAAAAAGTGCTTTCCAATATGGTTCTTGTTCATGCTAATGAGTACTGCCACTTAACGAAGTACTGCGCTCAAGGATTTGGATGCAAATTTCTCCCGAACCAGAAGGAATCCAGCAAAACCGAGTTCATATTCGTAATCAGCGAGTAAAACTGCATAAGGCAGATGTGTTCTTTTTCCAATTCTGATAAAAAAATTTTTTTCGACTATGTTCAATGGGCAAAACACCCCCCACCGCCTATAGTGCACAGAAACCGCAATAGCATAATTTTCTTTGGTTAAGTATTTGCCATCTTTGGAAGAAGTCCTAACTTGCCGTTTTCAGTCTGGCTTAATTGGCAACTGATTTTCGTTAAAAAGTTGTGTACCCTGACTCAGTGTTTTTGGTACGTTTTGGACAATATCTGGGTAAGCTGGTAGCATGTGGACAATTGGTGCACACTAACTAAAAGCGCATACATTGGGCTCTTGAATGGTGTGCAGAAGAAAAATCTAGCCTTATAAATAGCTGAGTTATAGGCGTTGAAATAGACAGAGGTTGGACACTAAAAATTGACGCAAGATTTCATGACCACCCCCACTTTGGCTGACTGTATCTCTGGTTCTACTGGATGGATTCACACAGGGAATGCACCGCCTGGCTTCTTTTGTCCCATACTATAACATATTTCAATATCACATAGATCCCCTGACCTCGCCAATTTGTGGTCCCTAAGCTGATCCACTCGCGATATGCATCTTAATACTGGAGCCACTACCACCACTTGTATTTTTTGGCCGGGGGGAGGGGTCCCTTAACCTGTCTCGGGGGGGGGGGGTGGGGGGGTGCGGGGGGGGTTTGGCCTTTCCAGCAGGGGGGTAACCCCCCCCCACCCCCCCCCCTAGTACATGTATGGTCGGAACAGTCTGGACAATTCAGAGCAATAAAGTTGACTTTACATGCAAGACCAAAGACCTCATCACAGTACTGGACGGACACTCTCGGTCCCAGCAAAGACTTTCCAAAACATGGCCGACACAGGAATGCTCCCCCGCAGAAGGAGCATCTCACGCATTTTATTGGGCCAGAAAAGATCTTGCAGCCACATTGAATACAAGTCGACATTAGCGAAAAGAACTTGCACGGCTTCGACAGAGAGAAGGACAGCAGCCCAGTGTTAAAGGCGTCAGGCAGAGCGGTCAGACAGGGCCGCCGCACGCGGCCAGCACACGCAGTTTTTCGGCTGGTAGTCTTCGAGACAACGAGTCTTGACAAATTTTGAGTCAGGCTCGATTTTTACCTATTTTTAAGGGTTTTCGACCATTTTGGAGCGACCGACATAAAATTAGGTCTACCTTTCTTTCACTGAAAGAAAGATTCACTCTAATCGATTGAGATTTATGGTGGCTACACTAAAAAATCTGCAACCGTCTGTCACTTAACGGCCTTCATTAAACTAGCACCACATGTGGTGATGGTACTGCTACCATGGCTACCAGCACCATATATGGTACCCCATGTTACGGGACTGTTCTACCCATTACCATGGATGCCGGTCCAGTACCATATACGGTGCCACTAGTCTAAAGGTACCAGTACCAAATATGGTACCATCACCATTATATGGTGCCGCCACTACAATAAACGGCGTTAAGTGCCAGACTGTGCAAGGTAGTTTGTTCTGTTTTTCTTGTAACCTCGTTTTTGTCATGCCTGCTCTGCTAACTCTATTTTTGTTTTGTGTTAGGCGATAAAAGGTCGTTTATTCCATACATGTAACAGGTCATCCGCCAAAAGGGGAGGGGGGTTGGGGGGTCTGGCGCCGGCCGGAGGGTCTGAGCCAAAATTTTGGGAGGAGGGTTGGCAGGGTTCATACAGATCAGGGTTTTCCAAATTCCCTGACTTTTCCCTGACTTTCCCTGACCTGAGTGCTAAAATTCCCTGACTTTCTACAAGCAAACTCATAACACTGTAAATGTTTTCAAGCACCTAATTTTGTGATTTCTTTTGCATCGGCAGATATTTACATAAACGGTAGCATATCCAATAATTTTCTAAAAGCAAAGGGTGAATTTGGTATTAAAAACTGGTTTGACGAGGCCTGGTTGGGCCGCAGCCTAACCAGGGCGAGAATATTTTGAACAAATAGCTTTCAAAAACGCATTTAAAAGGAAGTCTTGGCGTAAAATTAACCGGACTTAACAGCTTCAGAGTTTGACGAGGCCTGGTTGGGCCGCTGCCCATCCAGGGCGAGAAAATTTTGAAGAAATAGCTTTCAAAAACGCATTTAAAAGGTAGTCTTGGCGTAAAATTAACCGGAATTAACAGTTTCAGAGTTTGACGAGGCCTGGTTGGGCAGCTGCCCCCTAGGGGCCCTACCCCCTACACCCCAGGGGACCCCCTACACCCTCCCTGACTTTTCCCTGACCTACCTGACCCGTATGAACCCTGGTTGGGCACTAAAAAACGCTCAAAAATCGAAAAAAATCGCAATTTTTTGGCTAAAAATCGCTAATTTGAGCTCAAATACAGCTAAAAAGTGCTGTTTTGCAAGCGATTTTGGCAATTTTTGTGTCTGAAATTGTAAAAAAATTGCAAAAATTTGCTCAAAAATTTACTTGCCAGAAAAATCGGAGGGGAGGGGTTGGCGAAATCGTCTCTGGGGGGTCCCCATCCGGGGGGTCTGGCGTAAGTCGGGTGGGGGGGCAGACCGCCCCCAGACCCCCCTGTTACATGTATGGTTCGTTCATTCATTGGTTCGTTCCTAGGTTGGTTCGTTCATTCATTGGTTCGTTCGTTTCATTGGTTCGTTCGTTCATTGGTTCGTTGATTCATTGGTTCGTTCATAGGTTGGTTCATTCAATTCATTGGTCCGTTCGTTCATTCGTTTGTACGTAGGTTCGTTCGTTCATTGGTTGGTTTGTTGGTTCGACGCAGTCTGTCTGTATAGAAGAGTTTATGTGCAAAGTTACCAAGAGGTCCGGGTCGAGTTCAACCGAAGGGTCGTCCTCATCGTCCTTGGCGTCCGCTTCAACACTGATCTGTCTGGCCAGTCTGTCGATAGTGGCAAAGTTGACGCTTCTCCTCTGCCCCGCACCTGCTGAGGCTGATGATGAAGAAGGAGGGGGAGGAGCGGCTCGTCGCTGAGGGGGAGGCGGCGGAGGGGGCTGGTCGCTTTCGAGAGCCAGCAGTTCGTTCAGCAACTCTTCGTCGTCATCTACGTTGCCGTACAGCATCTTCTCCAGCTCACCCAGGTTCTCCATTTTGCTTTCGACACAATTAATTAATTATGGCAGTTAGTAGTTTACGCACCGTACGCACCGTTCGCACCGTTACGCACCGTACGCACCGTTACGCACCGTTCGCATCAGCAACGACCCAAATTGGGCGCCGATCTTTCGGAGTTGTGAATTTGCTTAGATCGATCGGAGAACTGTTTTATTTCAGCTTGCATTAAGAAATTAGGCCTTTTTGGTGGAAAAGTAGCAGGGTGCATTGAATCTTTTAACGAAAAAGCATCAGTAAAGAAAACAGAATGTGCAGAACAGAAACGGAAATTGTCACCATCATATCATCTCCAAGGAACAGCGCCAAATAGAGGGGGAAAAGCCGAGTCAATGAAACCAAAGTGTTTTCTCTTGGATTTTAGGGCTGCTGCATCACTTAACTGATAATCGATAGATATAAACCAGAGTTCGTGCGGGACCTGAAAAGTCAGAGAGTCATCGAAAAGTCACATAATTTAAAAAAATTTAGGGAATCAGGGAAAATTCAGGGAATTTCGTGTCTGGACAGGGAAAAATTTGATAGCAGTAGAATCATCTCTCGCCCAAAGGGCCCTGTCAGCGCTTTACACACCACCCTTTTGAAAATGGGACTTTTGACTTTCCACAACTATTACAACTTAAAGTGAAATTGAGGTAATGTACGCCCAATGGCTTCAAATCGAAACTACATGTACATGTACTGTACGCTAAAACAATTGAAATTATGGCCACTTCAGTGATTGCTGCACTTTGAAAAAATTACGTAATTAAGTCGCCAACCCCCTCCCCCATCGTAATAATTAGTAGTCATTTGGCGAACCTCCCGCCCCTATGCCATTACATAATTTTAATACACGCCCCCAAAGATTCGGTGTTAGTTAGAGCAGCTTTCTAGTCATTTAGTGCAGTTGCTTTTTCTGTGATGCTTGCATGGTATTAGCTTCTTTCTGTTAGTCTGGCCATGATGTGAGCTTTCGAATGCTGGATAGCATGTGTCTCAGCTAACTCGGCCCTCTGAAAAACGCCCATTTTCGCTAGGGGTGTTTTCGAGTTTTAATGGAAAATGGCCCCATCAGAGAGAACCATGGATGTCCAACGCACGCCATGCCGGCCGATTCCGCCCCCCCCCACTTAACATGTCTGCCTGATGGCTGCCTGATTTAGGTTGGCAATGACAATTAACAACAACCCTCCCCTTTTGCTGTCAGTGGGTGCTAGACAGCGCCAGCTTGGTCCCCACTTATCT
>JASANB010003942.1:0-2500 GCA_030248155.1 Sabatieria punctata
AACGAAAAAACCCCTACCGCGTATGCGATAGGGGTTTCTCGTAATTAAATGCTTGGCGATGACCTACTCTCACATGGGGAAGCCCCACACTACCATCGGCGATGCTGCGTTTCACGTCTGAGTTCGGTATGGGATCAGGTGGTTCCACAACTCTATGGTCGCCAAGCAAAACTGTTACAACTCGGATCTGATTCTTCTTTTATTTGATTTAGAGCTCTATGACTGTAGCTTTTCGTACTGCGCTAATTCGTTACTCTCTATCGTTTCTTACTAACTAAACCACAAATTATCTTCCAAACACCTTTGGCGTTATATGGTCAAGCCTCACGGGCAATTAGTACTGGTTAGCTCAACGCCTCACAACGCTTCCACACCCAGCCTATCAACGTCTTAGTCTTAAACGGCCCTTTAGGGGAATCAAGTTCCCAGTGAGATCTCATCTTGAAGGAGGCTTCCCGCTTAGATGCTTTCAGCGGTTATCCCGTCCGAACGTAGCTACCCGGCAATGCAATTGGCATCACAACCGGTACACCAGAGGTTCGTTCACTCCGGTCCTCTCGTACTAGGAGCAACTCTTCTCAAATCTCAAACGCCCACGGCAGATAGGGACCGAACTGTCTCACGACGTTCTAAACCCAGCTCGCGTACCACTTTAAATGGCGAACAGCCATACCCTTGGGACCGGCTTCAGCCCCAGGATGTGATGAGCCGACATCGAGGTGCCAAACACCGCCGTCGATGTGAACTCTTGGGCGGTATCAGCCTGTTATCCCCGGAGTACCTTTTATCCGTTGAGCGATGGCCCTTCCATACAGAACCACCGGATCACTAGAACCTACTTTCGTACCTGCTCGACGTGTCTGTCTCGCAGTCAAGCACCCTTCTACTCTTGCGCTCATTGCATGATTTCCGACCATGCTGAGGGTACCTTCGTGCTCCTCCGTTACTCTTTGGGAGGAGACCGCCCCAGTCAAACTACCCACCACACAATGTCCCCGATCCCGCTAAGGGACCTGGGTTAGAACCTCAATATTACCAGGCTGGTATTTCAAGATTGGCTCCACCTTATCTGGCGACAAGGTTTCAAAGCCTCCCAGCTATCCTACACAAGTAATATCAAAGTCCACTGTGAAGCTGTAGTAAAGGTTCACGGGGTCTTTCCGTCTAGCCGCGGGTAAACTGCATCTTAACAGCTATTTCAATTTCACTGAGTCTCGGGTGGAGACAGTGTGGCCATCGTTACGCCATTCGTGCAGGTCGGAACTTACCCGACAAGGAATTTCGCTACCTTAGGACCGTTATAGTTACGGCCGCCGTTTACCGGGGCTTCGATCAAGAGCTTCGCCTAAGCTAACCCCATCAATTAACCTTCCGGCACCGGGCAGGCGTCACACCCTATACGTCCTCTTTCGAGTTTGCAGAGTGCTATGTTTTTAATAAACAGTCGCAGCCACCTGGTATCTTCGACCGCCGACAGCTTAGGAAGCAAGTCCGATCACCATCAGCGGCGCACCTTCTCCCGAAGTTACGGTGCCATTTTGCCTAGTTCCTTCACCCGAGTTTTCTCATACGCCTTAGTATTCTCTACCTGACCACCTGTGTCGGTTTAGGGTACGGTTATTCATAACCTGAAGCTTAGAGGCTTTTCCTGGAAGCATGGCATCAACTACTTCAGTCCACATGGGACCTCGTCATCAGTTCTCGGTCTTAAGAGCCCGGATTTGCCTAAGCTCTCAACCTACTACCTTAAACGCGGACAACCAACGCCGCGCTAGTTTAGCCTTCTCCGTCCCCCCATCGCAGTTATGAGCAGTACAGGAATATTAACCTGTTTCCCATCGGCTACGCTCTTCAGCCTCGCCTTAGGGGCCGACTCACCCTACCTCGAATAGCGTTGGATAGGAACCCTTGGTCTTCCGGCGGGGAGGGTTTTCACCTCCCTTATCGTTACTCATGTCAGCATTCGCACTTCTGATACCTCCACGGTGCCTTACGGCTTCCGCTTCAACAGCTTACAGAACGCTCCTCTACCATGCACAAAGTGCATCCGTAGCTTCGGTGTTATGCTTAGCCCCGTTATATCTTCCGCGCGGGCCGACTCGACTAGTGAGCTATTACGCTTTCTTTAAAGGGTGGCTGCTTCTAAGCCAACCTCCTAGCTGTCTAAGCCTTCCCACATCGTTTCCCACTTAGCATAAACTTTGGGACCTTAGCTGACGGTCTGGGTTGTTTCCCTTTCCACGACGGACGTTAGCACCCGCCGTGTGTCTCCCGTGATTGAACTCATGGGTATTCGGAGTTTGCATCGGGTTGGTAAGTCGGGATGACCCCCTAGCCGAAACAGTGCTCTACCCCCCATGGTTAGACACGAGGCACTACCTAAATAGTTTTCGAGGAGAACCAGCTATCTCCGAGTTTGATTAGCCTTTCACTCCTATCCACAAGTCATCCGCTGGCTTTTCAACGACAGTCGGTTCGGTCCTCCAATGCGTGTTACCGC
>JASANB010003942.1:7500-23169 GCA_030248155.1 Sabatieria punctata
CGATTGACTAACGTCGATTTACCTACATTGGGACGCCCAACGACAGCGATCTTGATACTCTTTTCAACTTCATCCATGGTTTCCTGAGATTCTTCCTCTGGCTCAGGAAGCTCCTCAAGGACCATCTCAATCAACTGTGTTACGCCACGACCATGGGATGCAGCTATAGGGAAGGGCTGACCAAAACCAAGCTCGTAGAAATCAGCAACAACAATGTCCGGATTCAGACCATCGGTTTTATTTACAACCAGATAGAAAGGCTTTTCACTTCGGCGCAGGTAGTTAGCAATCATCTCATCCGCGGGATTGATACCAGCTCGACCATCCACAATAAACAGCACTACATCGGCTTCATCTACTGCCTGAAGCGACTGCTTGGCCATTTCGTAGTCAATACCTTGCTCATCGCCAGTGATACCGCCGGTATCCACTACAATGTAGTCCTGTTCCTCATTGGCAAGACGACCTTCACCGTATTTACGGTCACGAGTTAAGCCTGGCAGATCCGCTACCAAAGCATCCCGAGAGCGTGTCAGTCGGTTAAAAAGTGTGGATTTGCCAACATTTGGTCGGCCAACAAGTGCAATTACCGGAAGCATTTATAACTCTCTCCTGCATTCAGCAGGCATAAACAAAAACGGCGGCTAACTGCTGAACAGTTAGCCGCCTGAATAACATTAGTAAATATTACTGCAGCTGCAATGCAGCCAGACGACCACTATTACCTAGTACGTACAAGACGTCATCTTTGGAAATCATATCCCCATATACGCCTGATGAATCAACCTGATAGCGTGCAATAAAACGACCATCTGTCTGAGACATAAAGTGAATATAGCCTTCGTAGTCAGCAACAGCCACCGTTGAATCTAAAACAGCCGGAGCAGAGATCTCACGATTCTCTAATTTAGCCGGACGCCACACACTGGCACTACTGCTACGATCAAATGCCTGAACAGCATCATCTTCTTCACTCACATAGATATTACCAAAACCGGCAGCCAGTGAGCGGTAACTAGAAACATCCTGCGCCCAAACAACCTGCGCCCGGAATGGATTGATTGCAACCAGGCGTCCCTGATAGCTTGTTACGTACAGCATGCCATCAACAAGCAAAGGTCGCCCATCAATATCCACCATTCGCTCCAGTTCCGAACGCCCCTGAGGTAATGCAACACGATTTTCCCAAATAGCAGTGCCTTTGGCATTATCCAACGCCACTAGCTTGCCACTGGCAAAACCTGCAAACGTCACATCACTTGCCACAATTGGGGAGCTTGTTCCGCGAAGCGTTAAACGCGGCACCTGACTATCATAAGTCCATGCACGCGAACCCGTACTTGCATCAAAAGCGATCACTTTACCATTGATCAGCTGGAAAACCGCTATATCTCTATTGAACTGCGCAGCGGCTGTTACTTCGGTACGCACATTATCACGCCACAGCTCAGAGCCATCTTCTGCAGAGAGAACGATGACCTCACCCTCTTCACCAGCTACGGCAACTTTACCAAATCCAGCACCTATACCACCAACAATGGCGACTTCAAGCTCAACCTGCCAGAGTTTCTTACCACTCATGCGGTTTACAGCAACAACGGTACCGTCCTTATCAGCGGCAAATATCATTTCACCATCAATGGCTGGCTGGAACTGGTTAAACTTATTACCAGCACCTGAGCCCACTGATACAGACCACAAAACATCAACTTTCTTCTCAGCATCAAACGATACCAGCGGAGAAGGTTTAATCTCCTCACCATCATCGCCCCAGAAACCGCAACCGGTCACTGCCAGAGAAACTAACGCTATACCAGCGAAACGATAAATGCTCTTCATTTAACTTTCCTCAGCAGCCAGGTTATTCAGCTTCATATCAAGTAAAGGACGGGAACCCGCCGCAGCTGATTCTGAAGCTTGCTGATATGCTTTACGAGCCGCATCGGTATTACCTTGCGCCAAATACAGATCACCTTTAAGTTCTTCGATTGTCGCTTTATAACCACCAACCGGCGCACCATTCACAAGGTTTAGAGCCTGATCAACGTTCCCCTGCGAAGCAACAATACGTGCTTTACGCAAAGTAGCCAGAATAAACATAGACTCGGTAGGTTGGTTTGCCAGGACATAATCCAACTCAGCCACGGCTTTATCCAGATCCTTCTGATCAACAGCTACTCGAGCCATGATCATAGCCGCATAATTAGCGTATGCAGATCCTTCATATTCATCTTTTAATTGACCGTTCAGATGATTTGCCGTAGCTAGTTTAGCGTCATCCAGCTGTGGCCCCAACGCGCCAACAACTGCATCTAACAGGTTTTGATAAAGAACTGATGCATTTTCAGCCTGCGCCGCCTGCTGGCTCTGCCAACCTTTCCAGCCTAATACCGCGGCCAGGGCAACAGCAACACCCAGGAATAGCGACTTACCATTCTCATCCCACCAGGATTTAAGCGCCTGAATCTGTTCTTCTTCGGTGCGTAACTCTGCCACCTTTAACTCCTGTTAATATCTGTTAGATCTTTCAGTTTGATCACGACTGCCAAATTTTGGCAATTGCTGCTTCAATCTGCTCGCCTGTAAGGTCAAATTCAGGCTGATTCTTGTGCCAAACTGTTCCGCAAAGAGATTGATTATCTGTTTCTTTTAGCAGCAGGACAATAGGCGCGCCTGTTTGCTGCGCTTTTTGGCTAATATTTTTTAGCCCGCCACAATGGATCCGTACTCGCAATCCAGGGAATCTGTCACGAAGCTGATCTGAAATCAGAACAACTTTCGACTGAATACCTTTATGCTCAGCGGCAACATAGAGATCGAAAGGCTGCTTTAATTGCTCAGGTATTAGATCAAGGGTTTCTAACAGCAGAATTAATCGTTCCACACCCATCGCAAAACCAACGGCAGGGGTTGGACGACCACCCAACTGCTTTACGAGACCGTCATAGCGACCACCCGCACAAACGGTTCCCTGAGCACCCAGCTTATCAGTCACCCATTCAAAAACAGTTTTGCAATAATAATCCAGGCCACGTACCAAGCGAGGGTTAATCTCGTACTTAACCCCTGCCTCATCCAACATAGCTCTCAATTCAGCAAAATGCTGTGCGGACTCTTCATCAAGGTAATCAGTTAAGACTGGCGCTCCGTCCAGTAAAGACTGAGTACCCTGATCTTTACTATCCAGTATGCGCAGAGGATTAGAATCAAGACGTCGCAGACTATCTTCATCCAACTGGTCTTTTCTCTGTTCCAAATACTCAACAAGTGCTGCTTTGTATTCTGCACGCGCCTCATTGCTACCCAAAGAGTTCAGCTGCAAAGTAACGGAATCCAGCAGACCCAGGCGTTTCCATAGGCGAGCACTCAGCAAAATAACTTCGGCATCGATATCTGAACTCGCCATACCAAAGGTTTCAACACCGATTTGGTGGAACTGGCGATAGCGGCCTTTTTGGGGACGCTCATAGCGAAACATCGGCCCCTGGTACCAAAAGCGCTGCATCTGATTGAATAACAAACCATGTTCTTCTGCAGCGCGCACACAACTAGCTGTACCTTCTGGGCGTAGAGTCAGACTCTCTCCGTTCCGATCTTCAAAGGTGTACATCTCCTTTTCAACGATATCAGTAACTTCACCGATTGAACGTTTAAAAAGGTTAGTTTGCTCGACCACCGGCATACGTATTTCACTATAACCATATGCGGCCAGCACATCTTTTACGGTAGTTTCTAAATACTGCCAAACAGGCGATTGCTCCGGCAGGATGTCATTCATCCCACGAATGGCTTTTATCTTGGCCAAAATTACAATCCTAAAATCTAAAATTTATTCTGAGAGAGGTAAGCTGATACGCACAACATTTTTACGGCTATGCTTATCCAGATCCAATTCCGTTCCGTTAAATGTAAAGCGACCGACTGCATCCGCAGCACCCAGAAAAATACTCACTGGGGCTTTACCTGAAACTTCAAGGCTCTGACCTTTTCCACGCAGGTTATTAAATAGAGTTTTACCGTCCGCATCTTTGATTGATACCCAGCACTCAGCAACGAAGTCTGCCGAAATTTTGGCTGTAAGCGATTCAGAGCTTTGAGCCACGCTGGCTTCTATCTCCGGTGCCGCCTGTACAGCCGGTTCCGACGCAGCCTGAGTTGCAGGCGCATTATCATCGATAGCTTGCTGTAACTGATTAATTTCCGCCTGAGTCAGATACTGAGGCTCACTTTCTTCAGCCACCTCAGATGTCTCGGCTTCTGTAGATGCAGGTTCCTCTTGAGCCTCTTCTCCTGCCGGAGAATCCTCAAGTACAGGCAAGACTAATTTAGCCGTACCATCCTCTAATTCAACCACATCGGCTGTATCTGCATTATCTTCAGCTACTAAAGGCTGTTCTGTCGTCTGTTCTGTTTCAGAGGAAGAACTAAAACTGAAAGAGCCACCGTATTGTGTTTGCCACCACCAGACTGTTACGCCGATGATTGCCAACACAAATATCCAGCTGGATAGTTTCATAACAGGGTCATTAACTTTGACCTGTTCGCGGACACGACTTACCGGTTTAATGGCACCACCGGAAGACTCACCATGCAATTGTTCGAATTCGCTAACCAGCTGATTATCATCAAGGTGTAATAGTTTTGCATAAGCCCTGATATAGCCACGTGCAAAAACAAGGCTAGGTAAACCTTCAAGACTACCGATCTCGAGTTTTCTAATATAATCCTGAGGAAGGTTTAGATCTGCAGACACTTGCTCAATACTGAGAGATAAACTTTCTCGCGCTGTAGTAAGTCGGGCTCCCCATTCTTCTGCTAATAGTTCAGGCTGGCATTCTTGTTCTTCTGTGCTCAACGCGCGGACTCCTCAAATTCCCGATACTCTTCAGATTCAGGAAACAGATTTTTCAGAATTAAGGCATAAGTTGCTGAACGCGAAACATTACCATCGTGACGGGCTAAACGAATCCCAACCCAAAGGCTCTTCGCATAATGTTCAATACGTCGATTCTCTACCATAGTAAGGAAACGATCAAAGTATTTATTCGCTTCAGGGTAATTCCCTTCTGCAATCAGCAAATCACTCAACTCAACCAGCGCGACTGGACGGTTAGAAGTAACTTGCAGGGAACGCTGAAAAGCGTGCTTCGCGGCATCGGTACGCTGAAGATTTTGATAACAGCGCCCCAGGTTTTCAAAAGCTTGCGCCCGACGATTGTAGAATGGATCTTCAGTCGCGCGGGAGAGCTCACGACATGCTTCTTCATAACGCTTCTCAGAGAATAAAAATGCGCCGAAGTTGTTATGAATCATTGCTGAAGAAGGATCGAGAGAAGTCGCTTTACGATAGTACTGCTCTGCAATACCCGGATCGCCTTCAAGCTGGAAAGCAAGCGCTAAGCCGTTATAAGCATCAGCGTACCCACTGTTAATATCTAAAGCACGCTTGAAGGATGTTTTTGCGTTAACTACATCGCCGGTTTGTAAATACTCGTAACCCAAGCGCGAGTATGCTTCAAAGGCTTGTGACTTATCACCAGAACTTGAAGGGCCTTTCGCTACACACCCCGCAACAACCAGCACCATAATAAAAGTAAGTACTAGCTTTATTCCTCTCACGCGCTTCTCCCTAAAACCACTCGAGACTTAATGCTGTTCCTCTTGAACAACATTAATATATTTTTGGCTACGACGAGTACGGTCTGCTACCTGACCGACCAATTGCCCACAGGCTGCATCAATCTCATCACCCCTGGTACGCCTTACCGTAGTCACAATTCCACCATGAACGATAATCTCTTTAAATGCCAGTATTCTTTCTTCTGACGGGCGCTCATAACCAGAATTCGGAAACGGATTAAACGGTATAATATTTAGTTTAGATGGCATTCGACGCAAAATCTTCAATAACTGCTTTGCGTGCTCCGGCTTATCATTCACACCATTAATCAGAGTGTACTCGACCGTGATAACACGTTTGTCGTTAAGATTATCAAGATAACGATTGCAAGCAGCCACCAACTCTTTAATTGGGTAACGCTTATTTATAGGCACAAGAATGTCGCGAAGGTCGTCATTTGGCGCATGCAGTGAGATCGCCAAAGACACATCGGTCACTTCCCTTAGCTTATCGATTGCTGGCACCACACCCGCAGTCGATAATGTAACGCGACGTTTTGAAAGACAGTAAGCATTGTCTTCCATCATCAATGTGATTGCATCAACCACATTGTCAAAATTCATTAACGGTTCACCCATACCCATCAATACAACATTAGAAACAACTCGCTGTGAAGTCGTGTTGTATTCACCGTAAGAACGGATGGCAATACGCAATTGTCCGATTATTTCAGCTGTAGTCAGATTACTGTTGAACCCCTGCTTACCGGTCGAACAGAAACTACAATCAAGTGAACAACCTACCTGCGATGAAACACATAAAGTTTTTCGCTCTCCATCCGGAATCAGTACAGCCTCAACACTGGACCCACTGTCTGTGCGGATAACCCACTTCCGGGTGCCATCTTTTGATGTTTTTTCCAACAGAACTTCTGGTTCACGTATCTCAGCAACCTCTTCCAGCTTTGCACGCAGCGCCTTGCTGATATTGGTCATTTCATCGAAGCTAGTTGCGCCAAGCTGATGAATCCATTTCAGCACCTGAGTCGCACGGAATTTTTTCTCTCCGATCTCATCGAAGAAAGCTTCCATTTTTGCGGGAGACAAACCTAATAGGTTAACTTTTTTAGCGGATTCACTCATGGAGGGTAATTACTCACTTTGGGTCTTTCAAAAGGCTTATCTACTGGCCTCACCGCCAGTAGATAGCCGGGTTGGCAATTACTTGCCGAAGAAGTACGCGATTTCGCGCTCAGCAGAAGCTGGAGAGTCAGAGCCGTGTACTGCGTTTGCATCGATAGACTGTGCAAAATCGCGACGGATCGTACCTTCAGCTGCTTCCTGTGGGTTAGTTGCACCCATCAGTTCGCGGTTCAGTGCGATCGCATTTTCACCTTCCAGGACCTGAACAATAACAGGGCCAGAAGTCATGAAAGCAACCAGGTCACCGAAGAATGGACGCTCTTTGTGCTCAGCATAGAAGCCTTCAGCTTCTTCCTGAGTCAGGTGCTTCATCTGCATTTCAACGATTTTAAGACCGTTAGACTCGAAACGAGAAGCGATTTTACCGATTACGTTTTTAGCAACAGCATCTGGTTTGATGATAGAGAACGTACGCTCTAGTGCCATTTTTATAGCTCCGAAAATTGAGTTTAAAAAAAGAGTTATCTGAAAACTTGATTCAGTCTGGTAAGCCAAATTCGGCTATGCCCCGAAACTTGCAATTAGGCTTTCGGATAGCCCCTAAAAATCAAGCGCGCCATTATACGCCACTCTTATGAGAGAAAACAGAGATCTAATTACTCACTGCTCATAAAAGCAACAAAACCCGGCAAAGCCGGGTTTATTCTTATGAAAAGAGGGATTTAATCCATCTCCTCTATCCAAGCCATCTGAATACCTTCAAGGATCTTCTCACCGCAACGATCCGGATTATCATCAAACTCATCCAGATCCATCACTTTCTGGTAAAGATCCGGAAAGCTAATTGTCATCGGATTCTGATCCGGATATTTTTCTGACAATTCAATGGCAATATCTAATACATCAACCCATTTAAGACTCATAACTCAGCCCCTCAGTGACGCTCAGACACCTGATTAATCGTATATTTAGGGATCTCCACAACAAGATCCTCTTCACCTACCACCGCCTGACAGCTTAAACGAGATTCTGGCTCCAGACCCCAGGCCTTATCCAGCATATCATCCTCAAGCTCATCAGACTCTTCCATAGAATCGAAACCTTCGCGAACAACCACATGACAGGTTGTACATGCACATGACTTTTCACAAGCATGCTCAATCTCGATCCCATTTGCCCAAGCTGCATCACAAACCGTAACACCGCTGTCGGCTTCGATTACTTTACCTTCTGGGCACAACTCATCGTGAGGCAAAAAAATTATCTGTGGCATTACCCATTCCCCTCTATCTCTTCAACACTATGCCCCTGCAGCGCCTGCTGAATATTATAATCCATACGGCGCGCAGCATATTTATCTGACGCCTTAGAGAGCGCCTTAATACCCTGTTCGATTGCCGAAATATCTGTGCCTTGACGCAATCCGACTAATTTAGCCATTTCATCCAGTAGCAGCGCTTTTCTTCAGCGCTGAGCAGCTTATCACCGTCAGCCAACAAAGCTTCTTCAAGTGATTGAACCAAACGATCAGCTTCAACTTGCTGCTCACGCAGTGCACGAGCCTCTTTATCTTCAGCAGCGTTCAGATAAGATGCCTTCAGCATCTCAGCAATTTCAGAATCTTCCAGACCATAAGATGGCTTAACCTGAATACGACTCTCAACACCAGAGGTAAGCTCTTTTGCTTCTACCCCCAGCAATCCATCCGCATCGACCTGGAAGGTTACGCGAATTTTAGCGGCCCCCGCCGCCATTGGCGGAATACCACGCAAAACAAAACGCGCCAAAGAACGGCAGTCCTGAACCAATTCTCGCTCGCCCTGAACCACATGAATCGCCATAGCAGTTTGACCATCTTGATAAGTAGTAAACTCTTGCGCACGCGCAACAGGGATAGACGTATTTCTGTGGATAATTTTTTCCGTTAAACCACCCATCGTTTCCAGACCCAGCGAAAGCGGAATAACATCCAGAAGCAGCATATCGCTATCCGGCTTGTTTCCTGCCAGCACATCCGCCTGGATTGACGCACCAATTGCAACGACTCGATCCGGATCTATGTCAATATGAGGTTTGCGACCAAAGAAACCTTCGACCTGCTCACGAACCTGTGGAACCCGAGTTGACCCGCCTACCATAACCACTTCAAGCACATATTCAGGTTGCACAGAAGCATCTTTCAAAGCGCGACGACAAGAGCGAATCGTCCGCTTAATCAATGGCGAGACGATCTCATCGAATTGATCGCGGGTCACATCTAGCTCTTTACAGCCTTCAGCCAACTCAAAAACAACATTGACATGTTCCTTCTGGCTAAGCTGCTCTTTAGTATCTTTGGCTTTTTCTGTCAGGTAGCGAGAAAGCGCACCATCAATTTCACTCACACCAAGCTGTTCAGCAAACCAGCCCGCCAAAGCCAAATCAAGATCATCACCACCTAAGGCACTGTCACCGCCGGTAGACAGAACCTCGAAAACACCTTTATTAAGACGCAGGATTGAGATATCGAAGGTACCGCCACCCAGGTCATAGACGGCGATCACACCCTCTTTACCTTCATCTAACCCATAAGCCACAGCCGCAGCAGTAGGCTCATTTAGCAAACGTAGCACTTTGATATTGGCGATTTTTGCCGCATCTTTTGTTGCCTGGCGCTGCGCATCATCGAAATAAGCAGGCACAGTAATAACTGCACCGGCCAATTCTCCACCCAGAGACGCCTCTGCGCGTTGAACCAAGGTTTCGAGAATATCTGCTGATACCTGAACAGGGCTTCGTTTGCCTGCAGCAGTATTGATAAAAGGCATACCACTTTCACTGGCTTCGAAATGGTACGGAGCCTCATTTCCCAGCGCTTTAACATCCTCGACACCGCGTCCCATCAGGCGCTTAGCAGAAATAATAGTGTTAAAGGGGTCTTCTGAAGCATATTTGCGCGCTTCACGTCCCACCTGATGATTTCCACAAGGCAGGTAACGCACTACTGACGGCAATAGATGCTCGCCATCCAGATCAGGCAGAGTAACCGCCTCACCACTTTTCACAGAAGCGACCAGAGAATTGGTTGTTCCCAGATCAATTCCTACAGCCAGTTTATGTTCGTGCGGAGCTTCACTCTGCCCCGGTTCAGCAATCTGTAACAGCGCCATAATTTGCGTTAGCCATCCAAGCGATCTTCAAGACGTTCAATCTCGACGACCAGCTTCTCCAAAAATTGCATTTTACGCACAGCCGATGTTGCTGCCTCAAGATCTTGATCCTGATACTGCTGCGCAAACCGCTCTCTCAACTGCTTCAACAGCTGATCGACCTCACCCGTAAGATCATCAAGTGCCTCAAAGGGATCGTCCTGCTCAGGAATCTCCTCAAGCTGCTCTCGCAGTTCCATTTGCTCCATAAGGAACATTGGATCAATTGAGGCTGATGACTCACTGAATGTATCAATACCTTGCAACTGCAGAAGGTACTGCGCTCTGAGAAGCGGTGATTTTAGTGTCGCTACCCCTTCATTCAGATGCGCCATATATTGAACAGCCATGCGCTGCTCTCGCTCACTTTTGTGCGCATAACGATCCGGATGAAGCGTTTTTTGTAGCTCTAAGGAACGATCAGCCAATTCTGACTGATCGATATGAAATGATACCGGCAGGCCGATAAACTCAAAATAGTTCTTATTGATATCCATGACACTGCCAAAGAGGATCAGACGTTAAAGCTCTCACCACAACCGCATTCGCTAGAGACATTAGGGTTATTAAACTTAAACCCTTCATTAAGCCCCTCTTTTACGAAATCCAGCTCTGTACCATCAAGATAAAGTAAGCTCTTAGGATCGATCACAATTTTCACATCCTGAGGCCCGACGAAGATTTCATCTTCATCCTGAACGTCATCAACAAACTCAAGTACAAACCATACCCGAACAACCCGATGTACGAACCCCCAGGCGAATACCTGCTCCGTGGCCACGAGTTTCCAGATAGCGTGCGACGTGTGATGCAGCCGCATCAGTCATGGTAATTGCCATAAACGTCTGTTTCTCCTGATAAGTAAATATTACTTATCTTGCTTCTCTTTGTAGTCCGCAACAGCGGCTTTAATAGCGTCTTCAGCCAGTACTGAACAGTGAATTTTCACTGGAGGCAGAGCCAACTCTTCGGCGATAGACGTATTTTTAAGCTCAGCAGCTTCATCCAGGCTCATACCCTTAACCCACTCAGTCACAAGTGAGCTGGAAGCGATCGCTGAACCACAACCGTAAGTTTTGAATTTATCTTCAATGATGCCCTCATCACTTACTTTGATCTGCAGACGCATAACGTCACCACAAGCAGGCGCTCCAACCATACCTGTACCAACATTGCTGTCTTTATCATTCATTTTGCCAACATTACGAGGATTCTCGTAATGATCAATAACTTTGTCACTATAAGCCATAACGACCTCCAAATACTCTCAATGCCGAATTAGTGATGTACCCACTCTACCTTGCTCAAATCGACACCGTCTTTGTACATATCCCACAAAGGAGAAAGCTCACGTAGTTTATTAACTGCATCCTGGATCTGCGCAGCCGCGTAGTCCACCTCTTCTTCGGTAGTAAAACGACCGAAAGAGAAGCGAATTGAGCTGTGTGCCAGCTCGTCATTCAAACCAAGTGCGCGCAGAACATAGGACGGCTCAAGACTTGCAGAGGTACATGCAGAACCTGATGACACTGCCAAGTCCTTAAGAGACATCAGTAGAGACTCACCCTCTACAAAAGCAAAACTAATATTCAGGTTACCCGGGATACGCTGTTCACGAGAACCATTCACGTAAACCTCTTCCATCTCACCCATTCCCGCCATGAAACGGTCGCGTAGCTCGATTGCCCGACGGTGTCAGCAGATCTTCTTTGTCTGACGACACACATACCGATCTGATGTGTTGGCAGCGTACCTGAACGCATACCACGCTCGTGACCACCACCGTGCATCTGCGCTTCCAGGCGGATACGTGGCTTACGGCGAACATAAAGCGCACCGATACAGCCTGGACCGTACATTTTATGCGCTGACAGCGACAAAAGATCGACTTTCGCTGCCGCCATATCAATTTCAATTTTTCCTGCACTCTGCGCCGCATCAACATGAAATACGATGCCTTTAGCGCGGGTAATCTCGCCGATCGCAGCAATATCTGTGATTGTCTGCGACCGTTATTTACATGCATCAGTGAAACAGCAATCGTATCTTCACGAATGGCTTCTTCAACAAGCGAAGGCTCAATCAGACCATCTGCATTAGGGGTAAGATAAGTTACTTCAAAACCTTCACGCTCTAACTGGCGACATGTATCAAGCACCGCTTTGTGCTCAATTTTTGAAGTAATGATGTGCTTACCTTTCTTCTGGTAGAAGTGCGCCGCACCTTTAATCGCCAGGTTATCTGATTCAGTTGCACCTGAAGTCCATACGATCTCACGCGGATCCGCATTAATCAGATCAGCTACTTGACGACGCGCTGTTTCAACAGCCTCTTCAGCTTTCCAACCAAATAGATGTGAACGTGATGCAGGGTTACCAAAATTACCCTCCATTGTTAAACATTCAATCATCTTGTCAGCAACACGGGAATCAACCGGTGTAGTTGCAGAATAATCCAGATAAATAGGTGTTTTCATTCATTGTCTCCAAGCGTGCTTTAAACTGCCGCTTTTTCACTGCCCGCCATACCTGAACCCATCAAAACCTGATCCACATGGATACGGTCCTGACGCTCAGAAATGGTCTGTACATCTTTACGAGCTACCAGATCAATAGAGTGATACCGCCAAAGCCATGGATCTGATCGGCAAATCACAAAATTGGTGCATTGAGCAATCTGCGCCTCCCTGATCTCGGCGGTTACAACCTGTAGCATCAACAGATTCGTTTACTGCATCAATTACTTCAGCAACGTTAATTTCTGGCTGTTCGCGGTTTAGCTGATAACCTCCGCCCGGCCCACGAACACTACGTACCAGTTCGTTACGGCGCAACTTGGCGAACAGCTGCTCAAGATAAGATAAAGATATGCCTTGTCGCTCTGAAATATCAGCAAGACTAATTGGCCCCTTACCCTCATGGAGAGCAAGATCCAACATTGCTGTTACAGCATATCGGCCTTTTGTTGTCAGTCGCATATTTGTCACCCTGATGCGCGTTAGCATTTGGCGGCATTATGCAATACCCGACTAAAAAGGTCAATTAAATATCCTACTATTATTGTAGGTCTTTATTTTTTCGAGTGCGCGAATTCTAACATGAAATACGCGCAACAGGACGCCCATATCAATCTTTGTCTTTTAATTGCTTCACCGTCGCTGTCAAAATCCTCTCAGAACATTCACTTCAACTTTATCCGGGATCGCCCTGAGATAAAGCCTGCGCAATCTCGGCATCAACTGACGTGGATTTTCCGGATCTAGAAATTCGATATCGACCAGCGTCTCTTCCAAATGAGCAAACAAACGCTCAAGATCCCCACTATCTGCCAGATCTATATCCCAATCCGTCCCCCACTGCGGACGATGCTCTGCATTTTCAGCCGCATACAGTGACGCCATTCTCAACTCATAGGTAATCACCTGGACTGCAGCAGCCAGATTCAGGGAACTAAATTCCGGATTTGACGGTATATGCACGTGATAGTGACAAAGATGCAGCTCTTCATTCGTCAAGCCACGATCTTCACGACCAAACACAATCGCAATTTTCTTTTCATCCATCACCGGACCGACAATGGCAGCCAACTCACGCGGATCCACCACAGGCCAGGGAATATGCCGCCCCTGGCGCTTGTCTACCGGCGGCAATCAGCAATCGCTTCACCTCCGGAGACCATGCACGGCATTTCCGGGAGGTCCGTCGCACCACGAGCACGGGCATCAGCGTTCGCCGAGGAAACTTCGCGGCTCGCCAGATTACGTTCTGTAAAGTCATTTTCATGGCACGCGCCACACCACCAATATTTCCCGGATGCGTAGTATTAACCAGTACAATGCGAACATTTGAAGCCATGAATAAGATCCTGCATTAAAATTTAGTCGCGTATTCTACCAGAGCACGCAAACTATTCAGCCACTTATTCACAGCCCACCCCATCCTCAGGTATAATGTCTGATTAAATTCCACGAACACTCTTCAGGTCCTTAAACAGATGCAACCAATGGTTAATATTGCTCTGCGCGCTGCTCGCGCCGCAGGAGAGCAGATTGTCCGCGCAGTCGAGCGCTTAGATCTGGTCAAGTCAGAACAGTCTGACGTAGCAAAACTTCTCAGCGACACTTGCCAAAAGGCTGAGTTAAGCATTGTCCATACAATTCAGAAGGCTTACCCAAGCCATAAAATCGTGGGCGAATACACAGGTGAGCACGCACCTATCAGCGAAGGCCCTGAATTTTGCTGGACAGTTAACCCAATCGATAGCATCTCCAACTTCTCGAATGGACTACCTGTATTTGCTATCAGCATGGCAGGTCAACAGAACGTATACTGAACACGCACTGATTAAATCAATTACAGGCGAAGAGTTCACTGCCAGCCGTGGTGACGGTGCGCAACTTAACGGCAAGCGCCTGCGAGTTAGCAATCACAAAACAATCGATAGCTCCCTTATCGGTACAGGCTTCTTTAATCGCGCAAGCGACAAAGCACACCTGGAAGCGTACCTAAACATCTTCCGTGATATGACCCTTAACGGCGGCACAATCTATAACGGCGGCTCTCCGGCACTAAATCTGGCATACACTGCTGCTGGGCGCATAGACGGTTTCTATCAGATCGGCCTTAATCCCTGGGAGATGGAAGCCGGCATCCTGCTTGTTCAGGAAGCAGGCGGCCTGGTAGGCGATTTTATGGGCGGCAACGATTTCCGCCGCAGTGGCAGCCTGATTGCAGGCAACCCGAAAATGTTTAAAGCGGTACTAAAAGGCTTACAGGCATCGCTCACTGACTTCGAAATAAGTATTGCTGTGTAAACTGTAGCCGGTTTTTTATTACCTGCTTCGTAAGGCCTCGCTAATCTGCAATCGCACGATAAAGACTCACACACCGAAACTCATCAACAAACCAGATCAGGAACCGTGATGTTCTGCTCGTCAATTTTCCTGGGGCAGGAAATCAAGTTTTTATTCTGAAGTCGCCAATTCCGCCCTCACTACTTTTGATGGAATACCTCAAGCAATGGCAGGTTTTCTTTGTCATATAACACGTCAGCAGCAATCAAAAGATCAAGAGACTCATCAAACGCAAACAGATCCCCATGATATCGGCACTCAACCCCGTTCAAATCAGCATTGGCTCGACACGCAAGTAATGCATCCGGATCAATGTCACAGCAAACCACCTCGCGCACGCCATCGCTGGCGGCGATAACCACACCGGCCTGCGCGAAGTCCACTCTTTATCTGGATGATCAAATAACGCTAACACGGCCATCGCCAGCAAACGCCCCAATAACGCCGGGTAAGTCTGTATGCTGACGATCTCCTCCTCCGTAAACTTGCGCCGCATAGGCAAAGGATCAACAAGCCACAATTTAATTTCGGAGCATTGCGGTAACGACTGCTCAACCAATCTGGCATCAGCCAACATATTCACAATACAGCTCATCATGTTTGGGAAGACGCCATCGCTGTATCTAACTGAAAAACTTACGACTGGCTTTAAGCCCTTTTAACCTATAAGCAGTAAAAAATCCGCTTCAAGAGAGTGGCTTTGTAATACTATGAGGGCTATGTCCATAGAAACCTGGGCCTGCTCTTGGCGTTCACCGGCAGAATGTGATGACGGACATATCGACGGATGATTTCTTCATTAATTCCCACCGAATCAACGAAATAACCTCTCTGCCAGAAATGGTTTCCAAAGCAATTTATTCTTTC
>JASANB010003943.1:0-34883 GCA_030248155.1 Sabatieria punctata
CTGCAAATGTCTTTCCGGTCTTCTCTGAAGAGTATGCACAGAGTTGGGAAAGCTTCATTGCCGAATTGGGTAATAATTATAGCAGTAGCAGGAATCCGCTATATTACGAAGTGCAGAATAATAAAAGAATCCCTCTTGTTCACTGCCAAAATCACTGTTTTGATTTTGAGAGCCAATATCTCAGGAACCAAGCAGAGTACATTAATGAAAATTTAGCAATATTTTAAGAATTTATTTGTCTTTCATTTAAAAAGGATTCATTCAAATCGGTTGAGATTTGCGGTTGCTACAGCAAAAAAATCTGCTGGGTTGTTTTTTTTGGCACACCCTGTATATACAGGGTGTGGAAAAAGAAACCGACCCCCTGGTTTAACGCTTACCATTGCTGCTACTGCAGTAAAAAAGTGGGTACCGTAGGTTTGTTTTTGGCGCACCCTCAGGTTTTAAACTTTCAGGTGGTTCATTTGACTTTTACCTTGGAATAACAGTGATTGGAGTGCTCCATCTGGTGGTTTACTGTCTCAAGCAGCTCTTCTACTGTTTTAACAAGCGCACCAAAACTGGAAGACAAGTGAGAGATATGTACAGTTCTCTGAGGAAGGAGCACGCACAGCCAGTCAGTCGGCTGATGACTGCAATCGTCACTGCTGCAACAGAAACAAACCCCGGTGAAGATGAAAATATGATGCCCAGTAGTACTGAAGAACGACTTGCCCATGCCGAGAGACAACTGCATGAAATGCAACTGCTCTTTCAACAAGAGACAAGAAGGCTACAGACCGAACTGAATGAACTGCGACTTAATTACAGTTAATCGGTGGCATGTTAGAGTTATTGTACGAGTCGATCCAGTCTTCCACCTTTCTTTGCCCTATTCAGTCTCAATTGTTTGGCGTAGTCTGTCGGTTGTTAGTTGGAGTTGATGAGTTATGAACTGCTGATCTTGATTTTTGCCGATCTTCATGAGGCTGGAGCGTCGGATTAGGAATTCCTTTGTAGCAGATCAATAAATCGTCAAGCTGTTTGGTGGGCCAACTTATGAACTTAAACCTACTCACTCAGCCCTCTACACCAAACTTTCAAATTTTCGGTCTGAGTGTCAAAAAAAAACAACCCAGCAGAGTTTTTGCTGTAGCAACCGCAAATCTCAACCGATTTGAATGAATCCTGCTTTAAATGAAAGATAAATAAATTCTTGAAAGACTGGTGAAGGCCCTAATAAGATGCGATGCTTAGTTCCTGAGATATTTTCCTTCAAACTCAAAACAGAGATTTTGGCAGTGACAAGAGCGATTCCGTTGCACTTCACAACAAAACGGATTCCTACTGCTGAGGGGCAACAAGACTTTTACAAATGAAGTAACCAAGCATGTGTGGCACCAGAAAAACCTCGTTACGTTAGCCCTGAGCAGTAGGAATCGGTTTTATTATGAAGTGCAACAGAATAATAAAAATCGCTCTTGTTCATAGCCAAAATCTGTTTTGATTTTGAGTGCAAATATCTCAGGAACCAAGCACCATATCTTAATAAAAGCTTCACCAAACTTTCAAGAATTAATTTATCTTTCATATAAAATAGGACTCACTGAAATCGGTTGAGATTTGCGGCTGCTACAGTAAAAAATCTGCTGGGTTGTTTTAATCTCTGTTGTGCACTGCCAAAATCTCTGTTTTGATTTTGAAAGCAATTATCTCAGGAACTAAGCAACGCATCTTAATAAAAGCTACACCAGTCGTTCAAGAATTTATTTATCTTTCATTTAAAGCAGGATTCATTCAAATCGGTTGAGATTTGCGGTTGCTACAGCAAAAACTCTGCTGGGTTGTTTTTTTTGACACACCCTGCATATGGAGATTCAGGCAAAGGGCAAAATTTGCTGAATGTAAGTGTGCAATACCTGTGAGAATAAGAAATGGGCTCGGTCTAACGAATTTACAGCAAGTGCACAGCAAGTGTTTCAGTAGGGACTTCGGCAATGATCGACTGCAGTTAATTTGGTGCGTTTATCCAATTTTTGTTTGCCATTGCTTTGCCCATTTTTGCCAACCCTACGGCCGTGACACTGTCAGTTTGGGTTTGGTATGAGCCAGGTGGCGCTCTTTTCTTCAAATCCGACTTGACAACTCTACTTCTGCTCATTAGTTCAAATTGCACCGCAGAGCTCTGTGATTTTAGCCGGTGCTACGCAATGAGAACAACAGGGAGGCCGGTTTAATTAGACTGATTTCCTTTTAGCAGCTAACTATTTTGCACCCTCGATAAGGCTGCCGATGCTGCTTCGGGAAATTGTTTCCTCCAACTGAAAGTTAAAAGGTTATGCTTAGGTAAAAGCTCATTTTTAGACTAAAATTGCGTTGATTTTGTTTGCAGACACGTCAGACGAACAGATGGATAATTCGTCAAACAACTCTTGTCCTCCCGGTTCACTTCTAGATCATCCGGTCATAAAATGGACAATGATTTTGCTCTATTTCGTTGTATTCGTTTGCGGTGTTCTAGGTAGGTATCGTTGTCATACATGTAACAGCTCCGGGCCGACCTGGGGGGAGGGGGGTAGGGGGGGGGGTTTTCCTCAGGTGGGGGGTCGAGGGGGGGTTTCGCCCAGGTGGGGGGTCCCAAATTTCAAAAAGCTCCAAAACGCCTAGAAATGCGTTTTTAGCACGTTTTTTTTCAAAAAGGACGCTAAAAATCGCTATTTTAAGCTGCCAAATAGCGTTTTAAAGCTAAAAACAAGCAAAAAATGACAAAGAGAGCTTCCAAAAACACCGATTTTTCTTCAATATCAGCAGTGGAAACGCCAAATTCGGTTTCCAAAGGCTTTTCAAGTGAATTTTAGGCTAAAAATTAGTGATTTCTGACCCAGTTTGTTAATACTGGAGCCACTACCACGACTTGTATTTTTTGGTCAGGGGGAGGGGTCCCTTAACCTGTCTCGGGGGGGGGGGGGGGGGGGGGGGGTTAGGGGGGTTTGGCCTTTCCAGCAGGGGGGTAACCCCCCAAGCCCCCCCTAGTACATGTATGATCGTTGTCTAGAATTTTTCCTACCTAAAGATACATACGAATGTAAACATCATTCCTTCAAGCAGACCTTCATAAACTATTAATTAGACCAATATATGCTTTATTAGCAGTTCGTACCTAGTTTTTGAAAAATTATCTAACAAAAACGGATTTAAAGGGCATTGTGAGCATAATGTCATACTAACGGTATACTAACAAAGGGGTGTCACACTGAGGGGCTCGCACGAGCGAGTGGCGTCCTTGTTGGGTGTGTGTTTCATACCTGATAAACTTATTACAAACAAAACAAATAATCTAGTGGATCTGGATTGGCCGATTTTCTCATCCTACTCCAAGAGAAAAGGTTTGGATATGTTCACCACCATATACCCACCCGGTCAGTACTGTTATTTTAGTGGATTTTTATTTTACTATTTACTAAATTTACCACAAATTCAGCCCTTCAATTTAATTTTAATTTTTGTTTTACTACCAAACCAAGCAGCTCCGATTTAACTAATTTTTGTTTTACTCATAATTTTACTACTATTTTACTACGATTTTGCTAGTCATTTGGTGCAATTTTGCATCAATTACGCGAAAATCTAATGAATAATTGATGTTGGTGCCAAACGGTTGCTTAATTTAAGATTTTATCACGATACAAAGTTCTCCAGAATTTTATAGACAAAAATACGTGAAATTTGGCTGGTGAAAGTAGGGATGGGCACGAAAATTAATTTTCGTACTAGTACGAAAATTAAATCGAGGATTTTTAAATTTCGAATCGAATACGAATACGAAAATTAGAGAAACATAAAAACGAAAATTAAACGAATACGAAAATTAAATACAGCTAATACGAAAATTAATTTTCGTTACGAATTTTAATTTACGTTTCACGTACAGCTAGCAATAAATCAGCTGAATTATTAGCAATTTAGCAGATTCTAAACATACAAAGGCATTTTCACTGTACCAATGCAATGTCAAAAGCATTTTTGGGGTTGTTGAACAAGTATTTTTAACTTAATAACCCAAGGAACTTGATAATCTTGGTGCGAGTACTGGCACTATTTAGTACAATCGTACACAGTATTTTAGTCAGTATTTTACACACACACACCCAACGGTTGACTGTCCACTTACGCACAATCTCCTGGCTCAAAGCGCATGCTACATAGGTACTTGCAGTGAAGGTATGTGCAATATAAGCATGCAGAAGCATTGCTTTACAATAATGAAAACACGTCAGCGTGAGCGAGAAATCGTGCTCTACAGAATTTATGCACTCAGAACTGATATTTAAGGCTTATTTTAATGCTGAAAGGCCTAAACTGGGTCTGTATTTGCAGTCTAAAACCTAACCGTGAAAATACGAAAATTAATTTTTGTGGAACAAAAATGAACTCGTATCGTCGTAACGAAAATTAATTTTCGTACTCGTACGAATACGAATTAGGCATTTTGATTTTCGTATCGACTAAGGAATACGAAAATTAAAATGGGCAAATATTGATTTAACGAATACGAAATTCAAACAGATTTAATTTTCGTGCCCATCCCTAGGTGAAAGTACACCGAGACATATTTTATTGCAAAATTGATCAAGATTTTGGGTCGAATTCATCAAAAACTAGTAAAATTTCTATTTTACTATTGACGGCGTTTGGTAATTTAATTTAATTCCTTTACTATTGGCTCTTAATTTTACTTTTTACTATCATTTTACTACTAGTAAAATACCACTAGTATTACTAATTTTTGTTTTACAATACTATAGTAAAATAACAGTACCGGTCAGTATGCTAGTAATTGTGACTGTTGTTTAGGAAATTTCCTAGTTCTGCTGGTGGTGTCGGTGCAGCGTTCGATGCGTTCTGTCACCAACTTTTTCCTTGCCAATTTGGCCTTGGCCGATCTGCTGGTGGCTGTTTTCTGCGTTCTGCAGAACATGTGCCAGTTATTTATGTTTGACCATGCTCACTGGCCTCTGGGTACGGTCTTTGTCAGTGTTTCAGGGCTACTGTTGTTTGGTATTGCATTTTGAGAATGTGTATGTGTATACACAATCACTGGCAAATGTGTATGGTAATTCGTATATACAGATTCAGAAAACTAATGTATATTTTTGTGTATGTGTATCGTACAGATTTTGAGCGAGAAATACTAGAAAACCATATCTCACATTGGCAACTGTTTTAAAATTGGGATAGCTGTGAAGTTGAGTTACTTAGAGCCATTTGAAGGCTTTATGAAGATTTTTAGTCTCTCTTAATACTTCAAAAGCGTCTAAATCTTCTAATATTGTTGCATACTTTATCGATTTTTGCTGATCAAATACACATTTTGAGTACTTTCTGTGTATGGTAATGTGTGTCGGAATTTTCAATGTGTATGCGTATTTGTATACACATTGAAAAACAATGTGTATTTTTGTGTATGGTAAATGTTTACAGGGATGTGAGTTGTGTTTTTCCCTTTTTTCGAAAAAAATCGGTTTTTCCTAAGGGTCGGAAAAAACATAAATCGCGGAAAAAACTCAAGCTGAAAAAAGCTAATTTATGTCCTTTTTCAGTTAAAAATGGACTTTTGCGGTGTATAATAGGCAACACTGACTCAAAAACTGTTAGAAAAACAACAGAAAAGACCAAATTTGGCAATCTAAAACAAAAGTGCAAACTGCTGTAAGAAAATTTGCATCCAGTGTTTAATGATGGAGCCTGTCAGGCACTGTTTCATGCCTGTTTCATGATTTATATCTATGTAAGACGTGTATTTCTGTTCAGAAAAGACGCAGGAAGGCGCTAGAAAGCGTTAGCAATCATAAAACCTGTCTAGGACACTCAGAACTTGAGCTGGAGTTTTTTTCGCGATCTTGGAAAAAAACAGGCCGAAATTTTTCGAAAAACATCCATCCCTGAATGTGTATGTGTATACACAAAACAGTACTGAGAGCTACATTTGCAGATTAGCCGGATTTCAGGCGCTTTCATGTGTTCGTTGTACGTTTTCATTCTGCAACTCGTTCCCTGCACAAGTTCTGGTATTCTGATTTTGGTCTCCGTCGAGAAATACATCGCCGTATTGTATCCTCTATTGGCAAACAAGTTTCTGCCCAAATATCTTCGCATTTCGCTCACTGCACTTGTATGGCTGGTCAGCATTCTGGCCAACCTACCATATTACTCAGCCGCCTTTTACATAAGCTACGATACGATCGCCGTGTGTGGTCGAAAGCCGATTTCACGCGCTTTTCAGACCACTAGTTTTGTGGTCTGGTACTGTATTCCGTTGGCAACCTTATCGATTTTGTATGCTCAGATCGCCAGAGCTCTGTGGCTTAGGGCTCGAAGATTGTCAGCTACTCACATCTCTCAAAGAAGCAGTTAGGTTGAAAATAATTATTTTCATAAAAGTCAGCATTTTAGCCGACCCCATCAATGGAGCTAAAAAGTTTTGGCGCCACAAACGACGACACGACTCAATTGAATTGACGATGCTCAGATTTAGCAGTTCACACGAAGATAGAGCAGGCTCGAGACAGTCAGTTCCCAAGGGAATTTCTTCTGTTTTGGAAACACGACGTAAAATCGTGCGACTATTATCGTCGGTTGTTCTTTGCTTCGCTTTGCTCACGCTGCCACAGCACACGCGAATGCTGTGGATCGCCTGGCTCCCCGACTCCTACAACCACTGCAACAGTTCTAGCATCGTTCTCTTTCAACCGATAGCTTATCTGCTCCTGTTTACCAGCTCTGCTATCAATCCCGTTCTGTATGCTTTCTTCTCAGAAAGATTCAGACAAGGCATGAAAGACATGCTCAACTGTCAATGGCGATCCAGTCAATCTTTGACCAAGACCCAGTTGTCTGAAATGACGCCGATGGTTAGACGTAGAGCTCACACTTTTGTATGATAAATCTTTGCTACTCTGCTATAGTTTATCAAAAGCCGGTTTTAGATACAGGTTTTCGAAGAAAATCAAACAAAATATTTCACTTTGATCACATTCCTTATACAAGAAAATCCACAAAAAAAACAACCCTGCTGTAGCAACCGCAAATCTCAACCGATTTGAATGAATCTCGTTTTTAAATGAAAGATAGATAATTTTTAAAACAGTGCTCACGTTTTTATTTAAGTGCGATGATTAGTTCCTGAGAAGATATTCGATCTCAAAGTCAAAATAGTGAGTTTGGCAATGAACAAAAGGGATTTTTATTATTCCATTGCACTTTATAATAAACGGATTCCTATCTATTCCTGCTGATGGCTTTACTGGTGACACACAAGCTCCGTTACTTCACCAGTAAAGTCGCGTTAGCCCTCAGCAATACGAACCTGTTTTATTGTGAGGTCAACAGAATCGATCTTGTTCTTTGCCAAACTCTTTTTGAAATTGATGGTAAATATCTCAGGAACTAAACAGAGTATCTTAATAAAAGTTTCATTAATCTTTCAAGAATTTATTTATCTTTCATTTAAAAAGGTTCATTCAAATCGGTTGCGATTTGAGGCTGCTACACTAAAAATTTGCATGGTTGTTTTTTTTAACAGACCCTGTAAAAATGTAGACCTAGCTTCAAGCTGAGCCTGACAACAGAGACAGACAATCAGTTCACTTTTTCATAGAACTGAAAACCATCAGCATCTTCAGCCAGGTAGTCTGGGTTGTGAGCGAAGCTGAACTGCAGGTGACAGAGCCCCGTTTGCTCCTTGTAGCTGACACTCAGGCAATGGCTCAGTTCATTGCACTTGGTCATACAGAAAACACGGCTGCTTTTCTGGTACGTAGCAATGGTGGCATTGGGAGGAGCTTTCTTGTCGGCAGGACCCAGGGTGTAGCTGTTTCGATAGGCTATCACTCGGTACTCACAGATGCTTTTGGCACTGGCATTGCATTTGACATCATAGATTTGACCTAAAACGTTTGTTAATCATTCAAACTCCTTGCAGTTCTAACTAAACCCACCAGAACTTTTAATGACAGCACAGTTTTTGTCGTCTGAATTGTCAGGTTGTCCATGAACCCAAGGAGTAAAGAATGGCTTGGCTTTGTACTGCAGCAGTTGTCTGATGCCTCCACGCCACTGGAACTGCTGCTGAGCATCCTTTTGCAGATTTACCCAGTACATGTGCTCAATTTCAAGATGCTGGAAAACAGAAACTCAGATCTGAACAGAACTAATTAATATTGGTGTTCCAAAAAAGAGTTCACTGTTCAATTTGCACAAGTGTAAGTGAGAACAAGGTGTGAAATTTTCCTCTTTCTTGGGACACCCTAAATCACATCATACAGCTAATTGGCCAGAATGAATGGAATGCAGGATATGATGACCCTGGTAACTGGCCACATACACTGCAGTCAATGGCAATGCACCGGCCCCTTTGCTGCATTCAAGTACAGGAGTTCCATCTATTGACACTGCGTAGCTGGAAGCCTTCACTTCAAGCTCCATCACATACTCCTTGTCACCAGAGTTCAAGGCAGTATCAGTTGCACGGCCTGGACTGCCTTGCTCCCATTCCATTGCGCTATCCGGCACCATTTGGCGCACGCACTGCATCAGACCGTCTTCACGAAAGGCCATCATCACAGGTACAGGGGCTCCGGTAGACTGGAAGAACTCAATGTCTGTGCTGAAAGCTAGTCTGCCTAACTCTGATAAGAAATAAAGAAGAGAGCTCACTTAAGAGGTGCTGTGATGAACAGACTGATCCTAATTAGGTCTCCTGTATCCAGTCCAGCTGGTATGTGGTCTGCTATGTAGAAATAGGTGATTGTTGTGTTGGTCAGCTCAAATTTGAATTTTTAATTTCAAAACAAACAACTAACTCACTTTGTCTAACGTTTGAACGATATTTTGCAAGCTTGTGCGGGGGTGCTCGGTGAGAAGTTGGCCATTGGGCAACAGGTTGCAGCCCCTCTGTAGCACTTGCTCCAGTGTACCGCTTTGCTCAGCCACAAAACATTTGTCGTCTGTTTGGAAAGATGGTTCATTCAATGCGCTGCACTGCGCTTTCAACTCAGCTAAACTTACAGAAATCTAGATTTTCTTCCAATTTTTCCAAGTTCGGTAATTGGCTCAGTTTGAGTGTTCAAAGATTTTCAACAATGCACGAAAGTAGAAGAACTAGAACTTTGTATGAGAACTCAGCGACCTAGACCTGTTTTTCTGGAATAACTGTTTATGGAAGCGTCACAGTGACTTGGGCCTCATAACCATGGAGTGTAAAGCTGCCCGCCGCGCGGGCGGTCGGTTCAAGGTTCCTGGTTCAAATGTTTTGGCTTGTGCATATTAAATACGAGTGCTAGTACATGCTAATGGCCGACAAGAAAGTGACTAGACCAAAGGCTGTAAGCGCTGCTAATGGAAAAGCTTACTGCAAAGAGTGTCAACACGAAGTCAAAGATTGGGTCAATCTGTCTGATTCTGTACTCTGCATATTTTGCTGCGGCTTTTACCATGTCAGGTGTACGGAACTGAACAGCGTTCTGGAGGACAACTGCTTTTATCGGTGCAAACACTGTCGCAGACTGTCAATTGGCACTGTCTACACTGCCATTAGAAAGCTTGCAAGTGAACAGAGAGGTGGTGACGCTCACTCATGTGATGGCAATCGGCAGATGGATTTAACAAAAGAAGCGTACAATTCAAAGAAAATGGAAAACGTTGCCCGCGGTTTGCAAAATCGCTTGAAAGAAGCTGTTAAAGAGAAGGACGCCCTGCAACAAAAGATCAGCAACTTTGAAGAGCGTTGGAAAAGACGTCTGAATGTTGTTTTGTATGGATTGCCAGAATGTGACAGCATCAAGCCGGCCCATACTAAGTCTGATGTGGAACGAGTGAAGTCATTGGCCAAAAAGGTTGGTCTTCGATCGATGCAAATTTTGAAAGTGAAGCGTTTGGGTCGGCTGCGAATCTCCCCGTCCTCTGCTCGTTACTGTCCCCAATGAGAATCAACGACGACTTCTGTTGAGCAACGCCAAGCAGTTACGAAACCAAACGGCATGGAAGAATGTGTTTGTAAAGCCCGACCTATCGCCTGAGCAACGTAAAATGCAAAAAGAACTTTGGCTAGCGCTGAAAGAAAGAAGGAGACATGGGGAAAGAGTTGCTATCAAAAATGGCCACATTGTTCAGTGTTCTGTCTGACGTGTCAAGGAATCAATCTCAAAGCTCAAGCGCCGCTTCCGTGTTTTTGTGCTTCAGTCTTAATGTTATGTCTGCTGAGTTTACTGTATGTGATTTTAATCTGTGCTTTTTTATTACGATTGATTGGCATGCACCCTTAGTTTAATAGTGCCCAGGTCCTTTGAACCGGGCATTCTGTGTTTTTGTGCCCCACAGGTGGATGTATTTCCATAGGGGCCTAAGAGCCGATGGAGCTCATTCTAATAAACCAAAGTTGTAGAGGAGCTCAAGCTCCGGCCTGACCTTAACCCTAATCTGCGCTGCATTTACTCTGAACACTAATTTGCGCGATGGAAAAATGAACTGTTTTCCTAATTGGAAAAAAATGAGGTGAATGAGAGTACGATTCTAGAGTCTTCGCAGACTCAAATCAGGGATGTGAGGTGGGAAAAAACACCGGAAAAAAACTGTTTTTTTTTTCTTCGGAAAAAAACCGGTTTTTTTCCTAAGGGTCGGAAAAAACATAAATCGCGGAAAAAAACTCAAGCTAAAAATAGCTAATTTACGTCATTTTTCGTTAAAAAATGGACTTTTGCTATGTATAATAGGCCATACTGACTCAAAACTGTTTGAAAAACAACAAAAAAGACCAAATTTGGCATGAAAAAACAAAAATGCAAACTGCTGTAAGAAAATTTGCATATAGCGTTATTTATGGAACCTGTCAGGCACTGTTTCATGCCTGTTTCGTGATTTATATCAATGTAACACGTGTATTTCTGGTCTAACAAGACTGAGGAAGGCGCTAGAAAGCGTTAGGAATCATAAAACCAGCCTAGGATACTCAGAACTTGGGCTGGAGTTTTTTCCGCGATTTAGGAAAAAAACCGGGAAAAAACTGAAAAAAAAACAGGCCGAGGTTTTTTTCGGAAAAATATACAACCCTGACTCAAATGATACAATATCTCATGTTCATCCCAATTAGGAAAAATGTTTATTATTCCATTGCGCAAATTAGTGTTTAGACGAAACGTGGCGTGGTTTAAGCGATAAGCAATAAATGCCGTGACTGCACACACTGCATGCAGGGTGTACAATTTCTCATACAATGCCAATAGACTGAATGAACGTGTCTAAGTACTAGCCGGGTGGGGGGGCGGTAGCCCAGTTCTACTCATCATCTGTGTCTGTCTGTACGGGCAAACATAACTAACTTATCTAACTGAGCCAATCTACCAGTTAGTAGAAGAAGGTTTTCACCTAAATGTGGGTTAAACGCTTCAGACAGAGCAATCGCTAGTACGAGGATAATAGCCATCTCTGCACGTAGATTAGCCATAGCGAGCAGCGCACAAGCCACAAACCTTCATGTAGTGGCAACAACGATAGATTGGCTTGGACAGTCCGCAGTTAACGAAATAAGACCCCTAATTATTAATGCACAATGTATTATAGAACTTTGACAATGCACCTAATTTGGATAATGGACAGTATCATGCACGTTCTATGTCGTACATTCTGTAAAGCCTGGTTAACTAATAGCTGATTGATTGAATAACCAACCATTGGTTGGCTCACGCACGTATGCACATCCAACAGAAATTTAGGCTGTTACGTACTATATTTTGTAACCCATTTGACTGGGCTTCTGTTAAATAGGCGCACTTGGTGTTCGATCAGCTCCAGCAGGTAAACTGCAGATTAGTTAGCTTACACTCATGCTAGCAGACTACGCACGTTCAGCATTGTAGGTCTTCGATTGTGTGCAAACTGCACTATAATCATAGGTGCTCAAAATAAAGAATCTCCCCAACAAACAACAACATTTCTTTCTTATATACAGGGTAGAGATGTGCACGGGCACCTTTTTTTCAGCCCGGCACGGCCCGGCGGGCCGATCATGTGAGGCATGCCCGGCCCGCCATGCCCGACGGGCATCAAAATCGGGCCCGGCCCGGCCCGGGGGCCTGAAAATGGTGCCCGGCCCGGCCCGGCCCGCCCAAAATCCGGCCCGGCCCTGTCCGGCACGTTAATTTTGCTTTGTCTTACTAAATTTTTGAAAATTTGGCATGAATTTTCAGATTAAAAGCTAAATTTCATGTTAAGCTTTGGAAATTGGCATTTTAAAACAGCGAATTTCAAATTTATGCTTGCCTTTAATTAGAGTGCGAACTGGTATTGGGTTGTTTTCCAGGAATTGGATATTGGGGTTTTTTGTCATTGATGTCTACCGTTATATGTCTACCCGAGATGACGTTATACGTCTACCCGAGGTCACATGTACAAATTGTACTTGCCTAAAGCCAGATTAGATTTGCGAAAACACTTCTTTGCTGTGAGAGTTATTTCAATCTGGAATAGTTTACCTAATGGCATAGTAGAAAGTAGGTCCGCACGCAGCTTTCGTAAAGCTCTAGACGATTACGACTTAACACCTCATTTGAAGGGTAGGGCATTGGTAGCCGTTTAGCGGCCCAGCCCGCTCTGTGTTGCAGTCCGGTTTGTTGGGCGTATACTGTATTTCATTTGCTAACAATAAACTTTCTTTCTTTCTTTTTCATGTCCTAATACCATACAATGTACATTACATATCCAGGGCAGTGGGGGTGGTTGACACCCTTTTTCAGAGCCGGTTTATATAAGAGTCGACTCTTCCCGGACAAATCTCAACTTTTTGTCTCCGATTTGGCTGAAATTTCATATTTTGGTTTAATTTGACCTAAAAAGACATTTTATCACCTTCCCGGCCATTTTTGAGAGGGTCACTTTTTCGACCCTCTCTCAGATTTCGAGTCATAACTCGGGACCAAATGATCGGAGGAACTTGCGAATTGTATATTTAGAATCAGAAAATTATTCTCTTGGTATTCTACTATCACATAAAATATGCGACCGCATAGCAGATATTTTCCAAATTTCAGGTCATTCGGTGATGATTTTAGAAAATGACAGAAAAAATAATTTCGCTTTAATGCTATTTCAGATACATATTTACCATACACAAAAATACACATTATTTTTTCTATGTGCATAAACATTCGAAAAATCCAATACCAAACAACAGTTATTTCAGGTAGAGTTGCCAAGTGTCACATATTCTTGAATTTCTCAGGATTGGGTCAAGCCTGATGCACCAAACTGCAACATAAAACAGCTAGCTGGGGCATTCAACAAATCGTTGCTCTGAAAAAAATTTAAACCACTTGGAGCTAATCATCAGTGCTGTGGCAATTACCATTCCCAAAGCTTTTGGCTTAAAAGGGTTAACAAGTTTATATCCTATTATTTACTTGAACTCTGCTGAGATGTGCAACTGCAGAAGTCCCTTTTTTCCAGTGTAGGCGGGCAAAAGAGGTAGGTATGGCCAGCCAGGCGTTGTTAATATTGGGAACCCAAAACTGCTCATAAAAACCGATCTTATATACGCTTATTTGTAAGCTTTAAACAGATAAGTGAAAGGAGAAACGTAAGTACATTTTGTATGTTAATCAGTAAATAAGACGAGTAAGATCAAGGTTTAGTCGAGTAGTGGAGCTCTGTTGCTGCGGTTTCTTTCTACCGATTGAGTGTCATAGTGATGGTTCGTTTTCCTGTTTGTTGAGCACCAGAAGAGTGAAAGGATTGGCTCACGCGTCGGTGTGTATCACTCACAACATCCTGTGAGCTACGAGAGCTAGCAGTAGTGGCACTGCTGGTCATTGTGCTTTCCGAAGTTCGTTTAGCCACCTGCGAGCCACCCCGTGCTGGATTGAAGCGAACAGTTAGCCTCTTACCAGAAAGATTTGATGGCGATAAAGAGTAATTTAGTGTCACCTCACTGCTTCTTGCCGCTGCGTCACTACGTCTGATTCGACGCTGGAATGCTGCTTTGAAGTCTCTGCGTGCTCTGGCCTGTCGACTGTAAACTTGTCTGCGCAGGTCTGTCTTGACTTGAGCCCTTTGAATTATGCTCCGTCTACTGACAATTCCAGACTCTGACTTCCTCTGCCAGAACATTCGCAAAACCTTTGTATCCTTCACACTAGGACTAGCCGCCTGCCTTCCAGTAATAATGGTTCCTGAGGTGAGCTGCGACTTCTCTGCCTTTGTTCCACTGCTTATCGCAGCTGTGACCGTGGACTGCTTTTGCTTTGTTTCAACAACCTCCTTTTCCTTCAGTTTACCAATTTCACCTGTAATCTCTGCCTTTGCCTCAGCTGCTATTTGCTTCTCTGCATTCACCTTTGAAACTTCTGCCACCTCTGCCTTTATCTCAATGGCACCTTTAGTCACTGATTTCTCTTCGGTTGTAATTTCTGCCTTCTCTGTTTCTGTCTTATCGGCACTTTCAGCGGCTGTCTTTTCTCCAGGTTTGTCCTCTGAGACCTCTGTGACTTCCGCCTCATCTACTTGTGTTTCAGTTGAACCTCCAGTCACTGTTTTCTCTCCAGCTTTGTCCTCTGAGACCTCCGTGACTTCAGCCTCATCTACTTGTGTTTTAGTTGAACCTTCAGTCACTGGTTTCTCTCCAGCTTTGTCCTCTGAGACCTCTATGACTTCAGCCTCATCTACTTGTGTTTCAGTTGAACCTTCAGTCACTGTTTTGTCTCCAGCTTTGTCCTCTGAGACCTCTGTAACTTCAGCCTCATCCACTGGTGCTTCAGTGGCACATTCAATTGCTGTTTCCTCTCCAGCTTTGTCCTCTGAGACTTCTGTGACTTCAGCCTCCTCTACTTGTGCTTTGGTGGCACCTTCAATTGCTGTTTTCTCTCCAGCTTTGTCCTCTGAGACTTCTGTAACTTCAGCCTCCTCTACTTGTGTTTGAGTAGCACCTTCAGTCACTGCTTTCTCTTCGGCTTTTACATCTGTAACTTTTGCCTCCTCTGTTTTAGTCTTAACGGCACTTTCAGTCGCTGCTTTCTCTTCGACTTTTACCTCTGTAACTTCAGCCTCTTCTGTTTTAGTCTTAACGGCACCTTCAATCGCTGCTTTCTCTTCGACTTTTACCTTTGTAACTTCAGCCTCTTCTGCTTTGGTCTTAACAGCACCTTCAGTCGCTGCTTTGTCTTCGACTTTTACCACCGTAACTTCTGCATCTTCTGCTTTGGTCTTAACGGCACCTTCAGTCGCTGCTTTGTCTTCGACTTTTACCGCTGTAACTTCTGCATCTTCTGTTTTGGTCTTAACGGCACCTTCAGTCGCTGCTTTGTCTTCGACTTTTACCGCTGTAACTTCTGCATCTTCTGTTTTGGTCTTAACGGCACCTTCAGTCGCTGCTTTCTCTTCGACTTTTACCGCTGTAACTTCTGCATCTTCTGTTTTGGTCTTAACGGCACCTTCAGTCGCTGCTTTCTCTTCGACTTTTACCGCTGTAACTTCTGCATCTTCTGCTTTGGTCTTAACGGCACCTTCAGTCGCTGCTTTGTCTTCGACTTTTACCGCTGTAACTTCTGCATCTTCTGTTTTGGTCTTAACGGCACCTTCAGTCGCTGCTTTGTCTTCGACTTTTACCGCTGTAACTTCTGCATCTTCTGCTTTGGTCTTAACGGCACCTTCAGTCGCTGCTTTGTCTTCGACTTTTACCGCTGTAACTTCTGCATCTTCTGTTTTGGTCTTAACGGCACCTTCAGTCGCTGCTTTGTCTTCGACTTTTACCGCTGTAACTTCTGCATCTTCTGTTTTGGTCTTAACGGCACCTTCAGTCGCTGCTTTGTCTTCGACTTTTACCGCTGTAACTTCTGCATCTTCTGTTTTGGTCTTAACGGCACCTTCAGTCGCTGCTTTGTCTTCGACTTTTACCGCTGTAACTTCTGCATCTTCTGCTTTGGTCTTAACGGCACCTTCAGTCGCTGCTTTGTCTTCGACTTTTACCGCTGTAACTTCTGCATCTTCTGTTTTGGTCTTAACGGCACCTTCAGTCACTGCTTTCTCTTCGACTTTTACCGCTGTAACTTCTGCATCTTCTGCTTTGGTCTTAACGGCACCTTCAGTCGCTGCTTTGTCTTCGACTTTTACCGCTGTAACTTCTGCATCTTCTGTTTTGGTCTTAACGGCACCTTCAGTCGCTGCTTTGTCTTCGACTTTTACCGCTGTAACTTCTGCATCTTCTGCTTTGGTCTTAACGGCACCTTCAGTCGCTGCTTTGTCTTCGACTTTTACCGCTGTAACTTCTGCATCTTCTGTTTTGGTCTTAACGGCACCTTCAGTCGCTGCTTTGTCTTCGACTTTTACCGCTGTAACTTCTGCATCTTCTGCTTTGGTCTTAACGGCACCTTCAGTCGCTGCTTTGTCTTCGACTTTTACCGCTGTAACTTCTGCATCTTCTGTTTTGGTCTTAACGGCACCTTCAGTCACTGCTTTCTCTTCGACTTTTACCGCTGTAACTTCTGCATCTTCTGCTTTGGTCTTAACGGCACCTTCAGTCGCTGCTTTGTCTTCGACTTTTACCGCTGTAACTTCTGTCTTCTCTGCTTTTATCTTAACGGCACCTTCACTTGCTGTTTTCTCTTCGGCTTTGACCTCAGTAACTTCTGCTTCCTCTGTTTTTGTCTTAATGGCATCTTCACTCATAGTAGTTTTCTCTTCGGTTTTTACATCTGTAACTTTTGCCTCCTCTGTTTTTGTCTTAATGGCATCTTCACTTGCTGTTTTCTTTTCGGGCTTCAGCTCTGTAACTTTTGTTTCCTCAGTTGTTTTCTTAACGGCACCTTCAGTGGTGGCTTTCTCTTCAACTTTGTCCTCTGTAACTTGTGTTTCCTCTGTTTCTGTCTTAACGGCACCTTCAATTGCTGTTTTTTCTCTGGCTTTCACCTTTGTAACTTCTGCCTCCTCTGTTTTTGTTTTAAGGGTGCCTTCAGCCACTGCTTTCTCTTCGGTTTTTACCTCTGTAACTTTTGCCTCTTCTGTTTTGGTCTTAACGGCACCATCAGTCATTACTTTCCCTTCGATTTTTAACTCTGTAACTTTTGCCTCCTCTGTTTTTGTCATAACGGCACCTGCAGCCACTGCTTTCTCTTCGGTTTTTACCTCTGCAACTATTGCCTCTTCTGTTTTTGTCTTAACAACACCTTCAGTTGCCGTTTTCTCTTTGGCTTTGATCTCTGTAACTTTTGCCTCCTCTGTTTTGGTCTTAACGGCACCATCAGTCATTACTTTCCCTTCGATTTTTAACTCCATAACTTTTGCCTCCTCTGCTTTTGTTTTAATGGCATCTGCAGTCAGTGCTTTCTCTTTGGTTTTTACCTCTGTCACTTTTGCATCCTCCTTTATTCTCTTCATGGCACCTGCAGTCACTGCTTTTTCTTCAGCTTTGACCTCTGTAACTTCTCTCTCCCCTGCTTTGGTCTTTCTGGCACCTTCAGTTGCTGCTTTCTCTTCAGCTTTTACCTCTGTGGCTTCTGCCTCCTCTGTTTTTGTCTTAATGGCACCTTCAGTTGCTGCTTGCTCTTCACCTTTTACCTCAGTCACTTCTGCCTCCTCACTCTTTGTGTCAATGGTACCTTCAGTCGCTGCTTGCTCTTCACTTTTTACCTCTGTCACTTCTGCCTCCTCTTTCTTTGTGTCAATGGTACCTTCAACTGCTGCTTGCTCTTCACCTTTTACCTCTGTCACTTCTGCTTCCTCTGTCTTTGTGTCAATGGTACCTTCAGTCGCTGCTTGCTCTTCACCTTTTACCTCTGTCACTTCTGCTTCCTCTGTCTTTGTGTCAATGGTACCTTCAGTTGCTGCTTGCTCTTCACCTTTTATCTCTGTCACTTCTGTGACTTCTGCTTCCTCTTTCTTTGTGACAATGGTACCTTCAGTTGCTGCTTGCTCTTCACCTTTTACCTCTGTCACTTCTGCTTCCTCTACCTTTGTGTCAATGGTACCTTCAGTCGCTGCTTGCTCTTCACTTAATACCTCTGTCACTTCTGCCTCCTCTTTCTTTGTGTCAATGGTACCTTCAGCCGCTGCTTGCTCTTCACCTTTTACCTCTGTCACTTCTGTGACTTCTGCTTCCTCTTTCTTTGTGACAATGGTACCTTCAGTTGCCGCTTGCTCTTCACCTTTTAACTCTGTCACTTCTGCTTCCTCTACCTTTGTGTCAATGGTACCTTCAGTCGCTGCTTGCTCTTCACTTAATACCTCTGTCACTTCTGCCTCCTCTTTCTTTGTGTCAATGGTACCTTCAGCCGCTGCTTGCTCTTCACCTTTTACCTCTGTCACTTCTGTGACTTCTGCTTCCTCTTTCTTTGTGTCAATGGTACCTTCAGTTGCTGCTTGCTCTTCACCTTTTACCTCTGTCACTTCTGCTTCCTCTACCTTTGTGTCAATGGTACCTTCAGTTGCTGCTTGCTCTTCACCTTTTACCTCTGTCACTTCTGCTTCCTCTACCTTTGTGTCAATGGTACCTTCAGTCGCTGCTTGCTCTTCACCTTTTACCTCTGTCACTTCTGTGACTTCTGCTTCCTCTTTCTTTGTGTCAATGGTACCTTCAGCCGCTGCTTGCTCTTCACCTTTTACCTCTGTCACTTCTGTGACTTCTGCTTCCTCTTTCTTTGTGTCAATGGTACCTTCAGTTGCTACTTGCTCTTCACCTTTTACCTCTGTCACTTCTGCTTCCTCTACCTTTGTGTCAATGGTACCTTCAGTCGCTGTTTGCTCTTCACCTTTTACCTCTGTCACTTCTGCTTCCTCCACCTTTGCATCAATGGTACCATCAGTCGCTGTTTGCTCTTCACCTTTTACCTCTGTCACTTCTGCTTCCTCTACCTTTGCATCAATGGTACCATCAGTCGCTGTTTGCTCTTCACCTTTTACCTCAGTAACTTCTGCCTCCTCTATCTTTGTGTCAGTTGTACCTTCAGTAACTGGTGGCGCTTCAGCTTTTAGCTCTGTGACTTTCGCCTCCTCCTCCTCCTTTGTGTCAACAGTACCTTCAGTCACAGCTTGCTTTTCAGCTTTCACCTCAGTGACTTCCGCCTCCTCTACCTTTGTGTCAATGGTGCCTTCAATTGTTGCTTTATCTTCAGCTTTTAGCTCTGTCACTTCTGCCTCTTCTACCTTTGCGTCAATGGTACTTTCAGTTGCTGCTTGGTCCTCAGATTTCACCTCTGTAATTTCTGTGACCTCTGCCTCCTCTTCCTTTGTGTCAACGGCACCTTCTGCTGCTCCTTGCTCTTCAGCTTTTACCTCTGTCACTTCTGCCTCCTCCACCTTAGTGTCAGCGGAACCTTCAGTTGCTGTTTGCTCTTCAGGTGTTACCTCTGTGACTTCTGTGACTTCTGCTTCCTCTACTTTCGTGTCAACGGTGCCTTCAGTCTCTGCCTGTTCTTCAGCTCTTACCTCTGTAACTTCCATTATTTCTGCTTCCTTCATCTCATCATTTCCATCACTCACGACTGCTGTCAGTGCTGCTTTCTCTGCTTTGGTTTCAGTTCGGTCTTTTGCCATAGGTCGCTTGTTTGTCATTGAATATTTGAATGTTGATGAGCGTTGCATAGTCTTGCTCTTTGTGTATGCGACAGTTTGGCGCTTTGTGGATGCTCCTGTAAATTGTTTGTTCAACATATTCAACATTGCATATGTTGCATTTTCGCCTACAAACTTCATTCCTACCTACCACCAATATGGTTCACTAAGCAGTTTTGAACAAACAAGTAATTGCACGGAAAAGAGTTCAACAGGCAGGCCAATAGGGCACACTTAAAGATGCCATTCATAAACTGTTGCATTCAGAGAGGATGGTTGGTCATGGTCAACTATCGAAAATCGTCATAAGGGCCGGGCGGGTTTGGCATTGAAGACATCCCCTTTTACATAGTTGCTTTAGAAACAAGCTTTTATCTGGAACCATGTTACAACGAAAACATTACCCAATTCATGATTTAAAAGGCTAAAATGGTAGCTCACTGTCAAAAGGTTTGGTTTTCATAGCTTCTACTACAGTACTATGTACAGTTTATTATACATTTTCCAATGTTGGACGTGGATGTTGGAATGTATAGTCTAGTTGGGGTCAGCCAAAAACGTTGTAGCCTTTAAGGGCCAGTGCAATCCGATCCAATATAGTGGGGGGCTGTACGGCCCTAACGATCAGATCAACATGTCCATTTCGTGACCCCATATCATCTCATATTCATTTCGGATGCTATCACGGTTAGGTTTACCTGAGGCTTTAATCAAACTTAGGAGGTCCCTAACGGTTACATCGCTCAACTCCTGAGTGGTAAGATAGCTACTGCCCAGAATAGCCTGTCTATGCCCAGCCAGAGCGTCACATTCTATGATCAAATGTTCAGGTGTTTCTTCCTCCTCTAAGCAAAATGACATGCTGGATCATCCACCAAGCTGAGATGTCTATTAAGGTTACTACTGTGTCCAGTTACCAGTTTTAGTTCCCTTCTAATAAAGCTAAGTAATTCTCTGGTTACCACCGATCTGGGTCCCAGCATGAACTGCTTAGACTGCCTACAGTCGGTCCGTAGTTCCCAGGGAATTTGCAGCTGCTTCTTGGTCCAACTTCTTAATTCAGTCCATACTTTCCTAACTGAGATGCCAAGGGCCGGGTTCCGGCCCTATAAGTGGCAACTCAGAAGCCGCCTGAGCTAGTCGGTCTGCCTGCTCGTTTCCCTCCACATCCGAGTGTCCAGGTACCCACATCAATGGAAAGACACACTGACAATCAGACATAGAACATACTGTAGTGCTACTGTCTGTAGTGTATATAGTCAAACCGTCAAGCCACAATCCTTCGATGATGTGCATATGGGCATGCAACCGCAAACTACACTATTTTGCATGCAATAAAAAGAGTACAAAAGAACAGCTACTGTAACTTGCATAATGTGCGTACGAACAGTTTCGTTCGTTCCAAACAGTGGCGCTACTAGTTGGGAGCAGCTGTGCACCGAAAAATCGATCGAGAGTGGCGACCTATGGCACGCGATGTAAACGACCGCCTGGAAATCGATATTGGTTATCGCCAACGAAATCCGTTGCGGCGATGTAGCGAAAAATTCTCACCCAAAATTTTCGATTTTCTTCTGTAGCTCTGGCTCCTCTGCAGAATTTCGGGAAAATCTTTCGCCTTTTACTAAAGATTTCCGTGCAGAGGAGCAATTTATGAGTATCTATTCTATTTTTGGAACCCTGCTTAGGCAGGGTTATATAAGCACGTTTAATTGTTATTCTGTTACAGAATATTACGTTCTACATATCTCGCTTCCGTCTAATACAAGTCACCCTCTCCTGTAAGTAGTAGTAGTTCAATGAAAATAATATGATCACAGACTCTAGGGGGCCGCCCATAAACTATGATGTTCAAAAATTCAAAATTTTGGACCCCCACCCCCCCCTCCCGACGTTTTCAGCACAACCCCCCTAAAAATAGACGTTTTTGGCTGACACCCCGCCCTAGTAAACATGGTACTGTGTCCGACATTAGAAAATCTTCAATAAAATCGACGTGACACTGTAGAAGTTGTGAAAGAAGAAACTTTTTGGCAGTGAACTACCATTTTGTACCGTTGTTTGTGTATACACATACACATTTACCATACACAAAATACACATTGTTTTTTCAATGTCTATACACATGCACATACACATACATATTGAAAATTCAGATACATATTACCATACACAAACACTACTCGAAATGTGTATTTTTGTGTATGTGTGTTTGATCAGCAAAAGTCGATAAAATTTCGAACAGAATCGTAAAATTTCGATGTTTTTGCTGCAGTAATAAACGGTAGCTATCCTGATAAAGCCTTCAAATGGCCTAAGTAACTCGAATTCAAAGCTATCCAAGGTTTAAAGCAACATACATTGAGAGATTTGGTTTTCCTAGCATTTCTGGCTCAAAATCTACCAATAAATTAGCATTTTCAGTACAATACACATACACAAATATACACAAAATACACATTGTTTTTTCAATGTCTATACACATGCACATACACATACATATTGAAAATTCAGATACATATTACCATACACAAACACTACTCGAAATGTGTATTTTTGTGTATGTGTATTTGATCAGCAAAAGTCGATAAAATTTCGAACAGAATCGTAAAATTTCGATGTTTTTGCTGCAGTAATAAACGGTAGCTATCCTGATAAAGCCTTCAAATGGCCTAAGTAACTCGAATTCAAAGCTATCCAAGGTTTAAAGCAACATACATTGAGAGATTTGGTTTTCCTAGCATTTCTGGCTCAAAATCTACCAATAAATTAGCATTTTCAGTACAATACACATACACAAATATACACAAAAATACACATTGTTTTGTTGAATGTGTATACACAAATTACCATACACATTTAAAAGTAACTGTGTATACACTTACACATACACATACACAAACGGAAAATCCAATACCAAACAACAGTACCATTTTGGCGGTTGGAAACATGAACTGGGCTGAGGTTTCCTTGTAATATAGTTGCAGACAAAAACTTCCGAGTACTGTTGATTGGGTATACCGACGAACCCATACCGAAAAATGGGTAATTTTGGGAATATCTACCCAATAAATACCTACCCATTCCAGGTATTTTAATAAATACCCATACCGGGTATACCGATTATTTTGGGAATACCCAGGTATTTAGAAATCGGTATTTTTTGTCCAGCTTAGTTCATTTTTTATCGAAAGTTCCCTATGATCACGTTGTTTTCTCTGTAATTTTGCATTGTTGGGGCGTGCAGAAACACATTCTATTACGATATCCTTACAAAACATCGAATTTGAAGGATTTTTAGTGCTCCGATCCAACTCCTTGACCCAAACTTTGTCATTAGAAAGCGTTGGGCTAGTTTTGGCTTAACTTCACACTGCTCCTTAATAATCAAGTTTCTATGTGCTTTATGTACAGTACATTCACAATCAAATCAACAAAATAGCCCCATATTTTGTCACAGCTCGTTAGATCCCCATACTGTACACTAGAGGCCTTAAAACTACAGTACAATCACAATGGAAACATTTCTCTTAGCCAAAAATTATTTACAGAAACAATTTTCGTTCCAGTAAAACTAAAAATGATTTCAAAAGTTCCTAAAAACTGTAAATTCCATTGCTTTTGATGGATTTTCTAACCTCTGACCTTGGAAATGACTAAATCCGTGGCCTTGTAAATTGGAAATTCAGTGTTTTTACTTTCTAAAACATTTACAGAAAATACCGAATAAATACCGGTATACCGGTATTTTTGCGAACACCTACCCATACCGAACCGATTCCTGGGTATGCCGAAAAATACCTACCCATACCGAACCCATTCCTGAAAATCCCATACCCAAGCAACAGTACTTCCGAGGCACCTAAAAAACGTCGACGTTTTTCGACACCAACCCTACCCACACCCCCTGCGACGCAACCGCAAAGCATGTGTTTCTCTTTTGACAACCTAGCCCACTCGATTCAGTTGATGTGTACGGTACATATTCATTCTTGGTTCTGTTGTGGAAAATTAATCTGTACCTTACCATCAAAATGGTACATTATAAAAAACCTTTCAAACAAACGCACTATTCTACACAATTTACACAGTTTCAAACGTTTGACGATAATTTAGACTGTTTGCTAACGCACTGCTAACACGTTTGCAACGCACCGTAGTTTTAGTCGCAAAATTAATGGGGGCAATTTTAGTTGCATTTTGGTCGCATTAGGCACTGACGACGCGCCTGTTCCTTTCCTGTTCGTAGCTTTTCGAAAAACGAACTGTCATGTTTCGTAAATGTTTCAGATTTTGTAGAAAATAATGAGAAATACTGTTATTTTGTGAATATTTTGAACCTAGTGAGGTCTAAAGAGCCTAAACAAATCCGTTAAATTCACTAATATAATGACCATATTTCTAATACAAGTAGTTTTTTACTGAACTCATAATAAGTAACTCGATAATTTTTGACTAATTCACTAAACTCAGAGAGCGTATTTAGTTGCTAATTTTTACTTATTAAAAATCAAATTTGAAAAGTTTTAACTAACTTTAACTAAACAAATTCAGAAAATTTTCCTTCGGCACAGCACTGGTCGCGTTGAGAGACAAGCTACCAATTCTACGTACATACCGTCCACGGTAACAGTAATGCTTAGTTGATTAATAGGCCCTATTCACGTCTGTCGCAAACCAAAACGGTAAACTAACGGTACAGTTAATGTTATGCTCAGCTCTACATAGTCTAGGTTCATTTCATACTTAGGCGTTAAGTCAGGAGGGGTCTGTGTCGCGTCTTCGCCATAGGTACTTACGCTATCCCGTGTGTCACGGCGGCCTCGGCACCCGTGGAAGCGGTGCGTTTGTGGGTTCGAAACCTGTCGCGGCGATGGGAAGTAGTCGACATAAAGCCCAACCCAGTTCGTCGAAAGTCAGCAATGGCAATTAGATAAATGGCAACCAAACCTTAGCTGTCTTGCACACACCAACAGCAAAAGGGGAGGGTCGTTGTTAAGGAGGCTGCCGGACCTTGTGTCTCTTCCTGCTCTATAGCAGTTGGTCACTCCTAGCCCGAAAGGACAAAAACTTACAACAACAACAACAGCACCTTTAGTTGTGGTAGATTGAAGCGCTGTAGTTTCTGCTGACTGCTCGTCTTCAGTCAGACTGACATCGGCTGCTGGTGCCGGCTCCTCTTGAATGTCTTTGTCTCCTTTGGCTTCGTCTGGCTTCCTGTCACCGATGGTCCCTTCCACGCTACCCGCAGACTTTTCGCTCATGTTAGCTGGACGGCAATACAACACAACACAATATTACAAAACACAAACAATGCAGTTTGACTAAGATACACATGTTTTTCTACGCTCTCTTGATGTGAGGTACTGTAGATTTTGGTTGTTTTTTGCGCTCTTTTCAAACCATTTAGCTAGGGATCGAATGGGTTGGATTTTTATGCAGTGCTGGTTAAAAAGGACCGCCTGCCTATTTTGAGTTTTGGAATAACTTCAGATAGCTGTTACTTTTGAACCGAATTAAAAGAATTTTGGAACAGTTATTACTCTATATTGTTCGTACGTATTTTCTCCGCCTAAATCCTGGCCTGCTGTACTGTTGTTTGGTATTGGATTTTCCAAATGTGTATGTATGTATGTGTATACACATTTACGGCCAAATGTGTATGGTAATTTGTGTATGTGAACAAACAAACAAACAGACAGACAGACAGACAGACAGACAGACAGACAGACAGACAGACAAACAAACAAACAAACAAACAAACAAACGGAATATTACGTACTCGATCTAAAAGTCTTCTAATTCGGTATAAAACGCACAGAATGGCAGTCGTTTGAAGTCATTCGGAAAACTCAAACAAAGGTCAGGCGATAGATATAAATCACGAAACAGGCATGAAACAGTCCTTGATAGGCTCCATCAATAAACGCTATATGCAAATTTTCTTACGGCAGTTTGCCGTAATGTTATATCATGCCAAATTTGGTCTTTTTTGTTGTTTTTCTAACAGTTTTGAGTCAGTATGGCCTATTTAAGAGCCGGTTTCTCTAGGAATCGACTTTTGCTCCTTAACCTCCGGACAAATTTCAACTTTTTGTCTCCGATTTGGCTGAAATTTCATATTTTGGTTTAATTTGACCTAAAAAGACATTTTATCGCCTTCCCGGCCATTTTTGAGAGGGTCACTTTTTCGACCCTCTCACAGATTTCGAGTCATCATAACTCGGGACCAAATGATCGTAGGAACTTGCAAATTGCATATTTAGAATCAGAAAACGATTCTCTTTCAAATGATGCCCTACTCGACTGCATTGCAGAGAAAAAAATTTTTTCGAATCCTTTCCGGGCCCGATTTGACCCCCGCACCGTCAATAGTTCAACTGTTTTATTTCATGGAAATGTAGCGCTATGTTTTTGCTTTCGATTAAAGAAAAAAATCGAAGAAAAAAATGTACACCAAATCGAGTTTTTGGGCCTTGAAAGTTGAAAATCAAAAAATTTTCCTTATAATGGGTTGCACACTGTAAACAACACAACTTGGTCAGTTTTGAATCGAATTCGAAGATCTTTGGGACACATGTTGTACTGTTCATCTTGCACATAGCGCACAAACCTGGTCCTGGTTGCCGCTGTTTAACACGAGTTTTATGCTTATTTTGTTTATCATTTTCAGTTTTGCAAACAATTTTAACAGTCTTACTCAAAATCAGGTTGTAGCTCGCTCATACGGCGCTTTTAAGAAAAAGGTTTTAGTTAAAGATTTTAGTCTATGGTTCGGGTAAGAGCTCCAGAGCCACTGAGCCGTCTTTCATATCCGGTTACATTCTGTCATATAGTCCTGGTCGTTGGTTTACTAACCCGTATTCATCTTATGTTGTTTACTAACCCTACTTTGCTCGATGATTTTGATGAGAGGAAAAAAATAAAATAAAAATAACAAAGTTTGGACGTAGTCGCTGATTGTAAGGAAAGATGTCTTTAAAACTCTGAGCTATTATTTATGGTATTTCTGTGGTGATATAAAGTATGTTTCCTGAAAAAAAATTTCTCGGTTTCATTTGATGTTTCCCATGATGGGCGTCTGAATTGTCTTTTTGAAAGGAATTAGAGATGGAAATCGGGCCGGCCCAACCCAAGCAATGCCTAAGTGATGGATGGTTGGAAACTTTTGCATTAAATAAACATTCTGCTTACTTGGTACTTACAAGAAATAAGCATCAATTAGCATTGTCCACTAGTAACGAATATTTACAGAGACTGCTTAGACTCTGTTACTCTCTTGTTATTTGTTTTCTCCTTCAGCAATGCCATGTAAGATTTGCGTAAGTGTGCATGTGAACAGACTAAAATAAACATTATTGATCCTGGCTGCTGTGGGATGGCGACTGTAAAACTCGTCATCTCGACTCAACTATTGACGTATGTACATATGCAAGCTATAGTTTGTTCAAAAAATATGGGACCTGGCGATTTTTTGCAAATAACTTTTTTGGAGACCTCGGGGCGACTTGAGCCTTATAACCAAACTTGTAGACAACGTCGAGCTCCGACCTCAGGTAAATCCTAATCTGCGCTATGTTTGCTCTGAACACTAATTTGGGCAACATAAAAAATGAGCTTTTTTCCTAATTGCGATGAAAATTAGGTGACTATAGAATTCGATTCTTGAGTCCTTGGCGACTCCAATGATGCTTTCATGACGTGTCGAGGCCAAACCGATCTGGAGATATGGCTGGTCAAAGCATCGAAAAATCGTGAGAAATGGCGTTTTTTGGAAAATTTCACAAAATAGAGGGGGAAACATAGAATTCTGAAGTCATCTAATTTTCATCGCAATTAGAAAAAAAGCTCATTTTTTGACGTTGCGCAAATTATCCCACAGCGGCCAGGATCAATAATGTTTATTTTGGTCTGTTCACGTGAACACCTACGCAAATCTTACATGGCAATTGCAATTAAGGAGAAAACAAATAACAAGAGAGTAACAGAGTCTAAGCAGTCTCTGTAAATATTCGTTATAACTCTTACGGGCAGACCGTGCACCAATTGGTGCACGCGACAATTTTTCATCACGCATTTGCCGATCAGCTTCGCACGGGTTCATCACGCAAAGCTGATCAGCTTCGCAAAATTTACACCTCGATCAGCTTCGCATTTGCGTTATGCGGCCAGCGCAGCCATAACTCATTTTCATCACGCACTTTGTGTCGTCTGTATGCTACAGCGTTGTGCATTAGCTGGAATTTAAAGTGGCCGCCTGTAAAAAAATGCGTGATGAAAAACCTCATCACGCAAGTGCGTGATGACTCTTTCCATCACGCAGCGTTTTCATCGGACAAATTTAATCAGCTTCGCACGGGTTCATCACGCATTTTCCAGGCCAAAAATTCAAATTGGCTCATCGGACATTTGACGGCCCTGCGCGAGAGGGATAATGCACAATGCTAATTGATGCTCACTTCTTGTAAGTACATGTTTATTCAATGCAAAAGTTTCCAACTATCCTTCGCTTAGGCATTGCTTGGGTTGGGCCGGCCCGATTTCCAGCTCTAATTCCTTTCAAAAAGACAATTCGGACGCCCATCATGGGAAACATGAAATGAAACCGAGAAATTGTTTGTGAAACTGAAAATAATAAACACAATAAGCATAAAACTCGTGTTAAACAGCGGCAACCAGGACCAGGTTTGTGCGCTATGTGCAAGATGAACAATACAATATGTGTGCCAAAGATCTTCGAATTCGATTCAAAACTGACCAAGTTGTGTTGTTTACAATGTGCAACCCATTATAAGGAAAATTTTTTGATTTTCAACTTTCAAGGCCCAAAAACTCGATTTGGTGTACATTTTTTTCTTCGATTTTTTTTCTTTAATCGAAAGCAAAAACATAGCGCTACATTTCCATGAAATAAAACAGTTGAACTATTGACGGTGCGGGGGTCAAATCGGGCCCGGAAAGGATTCGAAAAAATTTTTTTCTCTGCAATGCAGTCGAGTAGGGCATCATTTGAAAGAGAATCGTTTTCTGATTCTAAATATGCAATTTGCAAGTTCCTACGATCATTTGGTCCCGAGTTATGACTCGAAATCTGGAAGAGGGTCGAAAAAGTGACCCTCTCTAAAATGGCCGGGAAGGTGATAAAATGTCTTTTTAGGTCAAATTAAACCAAAATATGAAATTTCAGCCAAATCGGAGACAAAAAGTTTAAATTTGTCCGGGAAGAGTCGACTCTTATATAAACCGGCTCTTAACATCTTAGAAGTCCATTTTTTAATAGAAAAATGACATGAATTAGCTATTTTTAGCTTGAGTTTTTCCGCGATTTACGGGTTTTTCCGACCCTTAGGAAAAAACCAGGGTTGTATATTTTTCCGAAAAAAACCTCGGCCTGTTTTTTTCCAGTTTTTTCCGGTTTTTTCGGTTTTTTTCCTAAATCGCGGAAAAAAACTCCAGCTCAAGTTCTGGGTATCCTAGTCTGGTTTCATGATTCCTAACGCTTTCTAGCGCCTTCCTGAGTCTTTTCAGAACAGAAATACACGTCTTACATAGATATAAATCACGAAACAGGCATGAAACAGTCCCTGACAGGCTCAATCAATACACTCCATATGCAAATTTTCTTACAGCAGTTTGCACTTTTGTTTTAGATTGCCAAATTTGGTCTTTTCTTTTGTTTTTCTAACAGTTTTGGGATAGTTTGGCCTATTATACATCGCAAAAGTCCATTTTTTAACTGAAAAATGACATAAATTAGCTATTTTTAGCTTGAGTTTTTTCCGCGATTTATGTTTTTTTCCGACCCTTAGGAAAAAAACCGGTTTTCTTCGGAAAAAAACGGAAAAAAACACCGGAAAAAACACACCTCACAACCCTGGAAAAAACCGTTTTTTCTCGAAAAAAAACACACCTCACATCCCTGGTAGCCATCAATCTAACAAATCTCAGTACGTACGTATGTAGAGAGGGTTGTAGATATTGTGTGGTTTGGTGCTTGGCACCAATCATAATTATCTATTTTGGAGCGTCTGATTGCACAGTTGGCAAGGGAGCGTGTGCAAAAAGACATAGTGAGAGGAGGTGTGCGCGTGCAGTTAACGATAGCGACGTAAGAAGGTGCCAACCAGTTGTGGCATGCCTTCGGGTCTTTGTTGTGCCGCAAGAATTTCCATTCTTCTTCGCTCCATGACGCTCCTTCCACGGCCCCTTTTAACCTGTCCTCTTCTCTTTATATAGCGCACACAGCGCCTTTATTCCTTTTCCTCTTCGCTCTCATCCTTTTCCGCTATAAATCTTCCTACTGTTGTTCGTTGGCGGGTACTTTTGTTCTGAGCCTGATCTTGAATCTGTCTAAGCCTAAGCCTAAGCCTAAGCCTAACCTTGAGCACAACTCTATAAAGCTAGCTCGCGAAAATTCTTTCGACTGATATTGCTTAAAACACCGTTAAATCTGAACTGTTTTCTTTTTTAAAGCTCAAATATACAGGGTGTGTCAAAAAAAAACAACCCAGCAGATTTTTTGCTGTAGCAACCGCAAATCTCAACCGATTTGAATGAATCCTGCTTTAAATGAAAGATAAATAAATTCTTGAACGTTTGGTGAAGCTTTTATTAAGATATGATGCTTGGTTCCTGAGATATTTGCACTCAAAAGTCAAATCAGAGATTTGGCAATAACATAGATTAAAACAACTCAGCAGATTTTTTACTGTAGCAGCCGCAAATCTCAGCGATTTCAGTGGGTCCTATTTTCCATGAAAGATAAATTAATTCTTGAACGTTTTGAAAGCTTTTGTTAAGATAATATGATGCTTGTTCCTGAGATATTTTAAAGTCAAAACAGATTTTGGCTATGAACAAGAGCGATTTTTATCATTCTGTTGCACTTCATAATAAAACCGATTCCTACTGCTCAGGGCTAACGCAACGAGGTTTTTCTGGTGCCACACATGCTTGGTTACTTCATTTGTAAAATCTTGTTGCCCCTCAGCAGTAGGAATCCGTTATGTTGTGAAGTGCAACGGAATCGCTCTTGTTCACTGCCAAAATCTCTGTTTTGAGTTTGAAGAAAAATATCTCAGGAACTAAGCATCAGTATCTTATCAGGGCCTTCACCAGTCTTTCAAGAATTTATTTGTCTTTCATTTAAAGCAGGATTCATTCAAATCGGTTGAGATTTGCGGTTGCTACAGCAAAAACTCTGCTGGGTTGTTTTTTTTTGACACACCCTGTACATACAACTGCCACTAAGTAAGCAATTATTGATAGTCTTGTAGGTTGTTGTTGGGCAGGTGAATGTACGAAAAGCGCGCCGACCGTGTCTGGAGATAGTCAGGTTGTATGTGGTCAGTTACAGTAGTAGAGGAGAGAGATTTTTAGAATGGTTTGCTTCCGGCCGTACGCGATATTCCATTCATAAAATAGAACGGGCAGGATGTGTGTGGGTGGGCTTTTACGCCACGTCTGCCTCGGGGCCGGTCTGCGTGTCGCTGGTGGTTGGTTATCTGGCTAAAATAGTTGATAACTCATTTCTTCGTCTCTCTGCCCTGCCTGCCAGCCAGAGAACTAGTACGGATTTGCAGCGTATTATTCGTTCTGTTCATTTTTTACATTCATTTATGTATGTAGTTGTAGTCTCTCTAGGGGGGGGGCCACTTGTTAGATAGCGATTGAAAGAGACTTGAAAAATGGGCAAAATCGAAATACTTTTTGCGCTAAAATAAAGTGAAGGAGTATTATAATTTTGTACTGTAATTGCTCAGTTTTGGGTTCGTTAAAAGTAGTTGGTCTGCAGGAGGGGAATCAGGAACCCGATCCCAAACGAAAATTAATGTGTTCAATGATCATAATTAACTATAATAACGATTTTGATTGATAAATATCGATTTTTACTCCATAAATATCGATTATCGATAATTTTTCGGCAAAAAATTCCAAAAATTTCAAAATCGTCCAAAATGGTCATGTCATATATCATTTGAAAGCCCTTCGCCTGGCGAGTCTAATGATCATTAAATCAGCATAGGTAACGCCCCGGGGGACTGTTTTGCCAAATACAAAAGTACCCCTTGAGACGAGATCAATATAGGCACGCTCCAGAGGGCCTTGTTTTCTTTCCAAATATAAAAGCGCACGTACTCCTAGAGGCACAAAATAGTTACGAGGTTTAAGGGGACGCATATCAGTATAGGCATGCTCCAGAGGGCCTGTTTTAAAAACATAAAAAATACTCCCTAGGGGACGTAACAAAGTATAGGGCATGCTCCGAGGGTCTGTTTTAAAAATACATAAATACCCTTAGGGGGACGCATCAGTATAGGCACGCTCCGAGAGTCCTGTTTTCAAAACACTAAAAAATACCCCTAGAGATGCATCAGTACAGGGCATGCCCGAATTTAGGGCCTATTTCCAAATATAAAAATACTTCCTAGGGGTACGCATCTGTACATATAGGGCACGTTCTGGATTGAGTAGCATAGTCATATGAAAGTTAATTAATTAATTAGTACCTAATCCATTTCTGACCTCCCTGATTCCCACCCCCCCACAGCTACACCTAATCTAAATAGGGTAATACAGCAAAAAAGATTGCAACACTTTCTTTCTTTCAATCGCTATCTAGAGGCTAGAGGAGATTAGCAACTACATGCTACAAATGAATGTAAAAAATGAACAGAACGAATAATACGCCGCACAATATTACTAGTTCTCTGGCTGGCAGGCAGGGCAGAAGTAAGAGAGAGAGTATCAACTATTTTAGCCAGATAACCAACCACCAGCGACACGCAGCCGGCCCGGGCAGACGTGGCGTAAAAAGCCCACCCACACACATCCTGCCCGTTCTATTTTATGAATGGAATATCGCGTACGGCCGGAAGCAAACCATTCTAAAAATCTCTCTCCTCTACTACTGTAACTGACCACATACAACCTGACTATCTCCAGACACGGTCGGCGCTTTTCGTACATTCACTGCCCAACAAGAACCTACAAGACAATCAATAATCGCTTACTTAGTGGCATATAGGTATGTATATTTGAGCTTTAAAAAGAAAACAGTTCAGATTTAACGGTATTTTGAGCAATATCAGTAGAAAGAATTTTCGCGAGCTAGGTTTATAGAGTTGTGCTCAATTTGTAGCTTAGGCTTATTAGGCTTAGGCTTAGACAGATTCAAGATTAGGCTTAAACAAAATTACCCGCCAACGAACACGGTAAGTAGGAAGATTTATAGCGGAAAAGTATGAGAACGAAGAGGACAAGGGAATAAAGGCGCTGTGTGCGCTATATAAAGAGAAGAGGACAGGTTAATAGGAGCCGTGGAAGGAGCGTCATGGAGAGAAGAAGAATGGAAATTCATGCGGCACAACAAAGACCCGAAGGCATGCTACAACTGGTTGGCACCTTCTTACGTCGCTATCGTTAACTGCACGCGCACTCCTCCTCTCACTATGTCTTTTTGCACACGCTCCCTTTGCCAACTGTGCAATTAGACGCTCCAAAATAGATAATTTTCTGATTGATGCCAACCACCAAACCACACAATATCTACAACCCTCTCTACATACGTACATACTGAGATTTGTTAGATAGATTTAATAGTGATCAAATACTCGGCCAAACCACCACCTGCAGTATTTACTGGCTACCAGGGATGTGAGGTGTGTTTTTCGAGAAAAACGGTTTTTTCCAGGGTTGTGAGGTGTGTTTTTTTCCGTTTTTTTCCTAAGGGTCGGAAAAAACATAAATCGCGGAAAAAACTCAAGCTAAAAAATTAGAGTGCGAATCGGTATTGGGTATTGGGTATTGGGTATTGGGTGTGGTAAGTGTTTTCCAGGTATTGGTACTGAGTATAAGTGTGGTTTTTACCCCAATACCCAATACTAAATTGACAAATAAATATAAAGAAAAATCGATGTTGACCTGAAAACTTGATCTGAAAAAAAAATCGAAAAAGCTGATCGATGATTCGGTTTAGTAAGCTGGTTTCGCGTTAAGGAGCCGTCCATAAACGATGTCGTTCCAAAATCCCGATTTTTCGGAGCCCCCTTCCCCGAAAATCGCCCTGCGTCGTTTCTAGGGGACCTCTCCCCTATTAGATGACGTCGTTTTCGGCCTACTCCTCCCCCTGATAAAAAAGTGCAGTACATACAGAACTGTCATGTTTTCTTGTTAGCATACTAGCAATCAATAGTAATAAATCCCTACAACCACTCTGGGAAGCTTTTCTGCATTGTAGAAACATCTGGAAGAATGTACTTAAATTGAAAAAGAATACAATCAAAGTTTCCTAAAAATTCCGAAAAAAGCGACGTCGTCTTTTGCCAACCCCACCCCCTCCCCCCTGGTGTGTCGTCGATCGTCGCTGGCCACCCCCTTCCCCCTCTGGAATGTCGTCGTTTATGGACTGTCTATCAACCAAACGTTAGTAGGATTTCCTAAAGTGTACGCTTTTCTAAGCGCTACACCAGTAATTCATTTCTCTTGTTCTTATCTAAAATAAAAAATGGTGACACTTCTAATTATATTTACGCCTAAAACGACTTCTAAATGCTTTCTGAAAGGCTAATTTTTCAAAATTTTCTCGCCCCCTGCTTGAGCAGCGGCCCAACCAGCCTCTTAAAAATTTTAATTGCAGTGCCAAAAATCTTGTAACTTTTGTACCTTGTACTTGTACCAAAAATCTTGTAACAACTAGAATGCACCTGTCCACTGAAATGATTTTTTTGGCCCAGCTATGCAAGTATTGGGTGTTGGGGTATTGTGGGTCTCAGGTATTGGTATTGGGTATTGGGTATTGGGGTATTGGGTTTTTTAGGTATTGTTCGCACTCTACTAAAAATAGCTAATTTATGTCATTTTTCAGTTAAAAAATGGACTTTTGCGGATGTATAATAGGCCAAACTATCCCAAAACTGTTAGAAAAACAAAAGAAAAGACCAAATTTGGCAATCTAAAACAAAAATGCAAACTGCTGTAAGCAAAAAAATTTGCATATGGAGTGTATTGATTGAGCCTGTCAGGGACTGTTTCATGCCTGTTTCGTGATTTATATCTATGTAAGACGTGTATTTCTGTTCTGAAAAGACTCAGGAAGGCGCTAGAAAGCGTTAGGAATCATGAAACCAGACTAGATACCCAGAACTTGAGCTGGAGTTTTTTTCCGCGATTTAGGAAAAAACTGAAAAAACCGAAAAAACTAGAAAAAACAGGCCGAGGTTTTTTCGGAAAAATATACAACCCTGGTTTTTTCCGCGGTCGGAAAAACCCGTAAATCGCGGAAAAACTCAAGCTAAAATAGCTAATTCATGTCA
>JASANB010003945.1:0-12929 GCA_030248155.1 Sabatieria punctata
TGGTACTACATTGGATTACTAAATCGGTATCTATAACATACATCTGCGGGGAATCGAGGGGGTTTTACCCAAACATAGACCAGAAATAAAGCAGGGGGACTGTAGACATCGGGGGGAGCGGACAAAAAAGTTGAAACAAAAGGGGGTAATTGTCAGGGTCATAGATGTAGGAGGCAGACATGGGCACCGGGGGAGGATGAGGGGCGTGTTGGCGCGGCCCTCAGGTTCTGACCACACATGGGCCGGAAAATTGGGTTGGGGTAGTCAAAATCCGAAAATTTGGAGGTGGGCCTCCGTCGGGGTCGCGGCGATTTTGGTGGGTGGGGTCTGGAACAAAAGTCGGCTTCTGGGGGGGGGGTGGGGTCGTTTGGGGGGTCGAGCCCAAGTGGGGGGTGGGCAAACCCCCGGTCCATGTATGGTTCTGACCTACGCCTAAGCAGGCCGCTACCGGGCCCCTCAGTATTTTTTTTTGGAATAATGAAGAATTTTGTATAGGAATGGTCCCGGGGTGTTCCTAAAAGCGCACATCCCATAAGCGCACTTCCCATAAGCGCACATCCTATAAGCGCACTTCCCATAAGCGCACGCTCAGAAAGCGCACATATGGTTCTGTGAAATAAAACGCCTGTTCTGGACGTATAGAGCTTTACTGTATATATAAAGGCTTTTAGATTCCCGTGTCAGTTGTAACAGAGTCCACCGTTGATGGAAGTATAACAGTATGTACTGAAGAGTTTCATTGTTTTGTGTGAGTGTGTGATGTGTTCGCATTGTGTAGTCGCCTTTGAGTGATTGTGTTGTGTGCGTGTGTTGTGTTTTACTAGTATCCGAGCATAAACCCTTTCATTTGGTGCCAAGCCCACCTTTATTCAGTTCTACTACAAGTTCCAGTTCTGGCAAAACTGACTTTTAGGGGTCCCTAATGAGGGCGTATATCTCAGGATCTAAGCAGAGCACAGTAATGAAAATTTCAGCAATCTTTTAAGAATTTATTTATCTTTCATTTAAAAAGGATTCATTCAAATCCGTAGAGATTTGCAGTTGCTACAGCGGTGACAAAACTGACTTTTAGGGGACCCTAACAAAAATTTGAATGAATCCTTTTTTAAATGAAAGGTAAATAGATTCTTAAAAGATTGCTGAAATTTTCATTAATGTGCTCTGCTTAGATCCTGAGATATACGCCCTCATTAGGGATCTCTAAAAGTCAGTTAAGCCCAAGTGCTACTTCAAAGCTTCTCCAACCGACTTAGGCCATACCGCACCGCCTGGGGACCCCCATCCACACGAGTTTTCCGCCCCCCCACGATTTTTCTGGCAAGTATTTGGTTCACAGATTGTGTATACAATTGCAGACACACAAAACGCCAAGCGTTGTAGCGATTTTTGACGATTTTTAGCCGAAAAACACGCTTTTTCGTGTCGACCGTTTTTAGTGCCCAACCCCATCGCAAAGTTTAGCCTATTCTGAGCTCATTTACACCTAATACACCCATATTTTTTATAATAATTCCTATACAAAGTTCTTCATTATTCCAAAAAAAATTACTGAGGGGGCCCGGTAGCGGCCTGCTTAGGCGTAGGTCAGAACCTGAGGGGCGGGCCAACACGTCCCTCATCCTCCCCCCGTGCCCATGTCTGCCTCCTACAGCTGTGAACACGACCAGGTGGACGAGTTTCATTCTTTGGAATTTTGCCCAAAAAATCAAAATTGTCCAAACTGATCATGTTCATACATGTACCAGGGGGTCCGGGCGGTCTGTTCCCAACGGACTCAGCCAACACCCCACCGGATGCGCACCCGCATCCAAACGACTCTACGGTCCCCGACGATTTTTTCTGCCAACTATTTTGGTCACAGATTTTTTTTACAATTTCAGACACGCAAAATGCCAAATCCACTTTTGAACAAAACTGTTTAACGCTATTTCAGTCCAAATTACCGATTTTTAAACATTTTTACCCCAACAATCCTTGCTGTTTCGTTTTGACCGTTTTTAATGCCCAACCCCCCTCCCAATTTTTGGCCTATTCTCAGCTCATTTACACCTAATCCAGCCATATTTTCATAATAATGTCTATACAAAATTAGTCATTGTTCCAAAACAACCACTGGGGGGGGGGTTCCGGCCGCTTCAGGCGCAGGTCAGAACCTTAGGGGCGAGGGCCAACACCCTCTCAGCCTACCCCCGATGCCCATCTCTGCCGTTACATATACGAGCACGTCCAGGTGGACCATTTGGACTTTCGGAATTTTGCCAAAAATAATCGATACTCAATATTTCTACCCCCTCCCCACCGTTTTGCCCATATCTGCCTATTTCATGCATGAACATCACAAGTTTGCACGATTCTGAATTTTTGGAATTTTGCCAAAAAATCGATAATCAATATTTATCCATAAAATTTGTTAATTTATAATTAATTATTATCATTTATTAAACACATGAATTTCTGTTCGCCAATAGAGGTGCAACAGTAAATAAAAATAGGTACCGGATACCGGATACTGCTTCGAATGTCACCGTCTCACTACTGATCAACAGACAGCCACCAACTAGCCCCGCTGGCCGGTCATAAAACGCCGCAACTATCCTTAGCCCCAAGGCGAATCCGCCTCGGACACTAACGATCACTAAAAAAACACAAATTATTTAATTCCACCAACAGAAAATCACCTAATACAAACAATTCCAGCTTCATTTATCTGCATTAACTCACCACACTACTCAGTATAAAACACCGAACTCAATCCTAAGCTAATTCAAGTGGCTCCCCCTCCCAACACAAGCCGCTTAACCAAATAAACAAAAACACGAACAAAAAACAGAAATCGCATCAAGCTCGGCCTCGTGCGAAAAAAAAAATCCAACGCAAAAACAAACCTGCACTCAAACTCCGAATCCAGTATTCTAAAGACACGACCGCAATCACACCGCTCCCGTACCGCCAAAACGCCCCATCGCCCCATCGTCCCTTTTAGTAATCGCTGATACTCAGCCTCATTGAAAATCCGGCAAATCTATAGTACTCGCGGCAAAACCTACGGGCGGGCACAAATCGCCTCCCCAAGAAGTTGGAAAGTTGGAAAATGGAAAATCTAAAAAATGGAAAATGCTTCCCCACAATTTGGAAATTAGGAAAACATGCACAAGAACAACCATCACCAAAAAAATTTGCATATCGGTAACGCCGGCAAATCGGAAACGTTCTCCGAACGTGAATCCTCCTTCCGTCGCACCATCTATAAAGAATGGTTGGAAGTCGAGTCTGGATGTGCTTAATGCAATCGAAAACTATCGAACTATCGAAATCATAACCTGCGATAGGTGCAATCGCTGCAATATGAAGTTAATCGAATTACGGGTGTGCGGCCAGCTATTTCAACCCTTTACGTCGCGTTCGTGGATGTTGTGAAAACAACCAAGCAGAGAGTCCGATTGCGAAAGGGGACCCGAGGCAGATTCCGGAAACCAAGGAAAGCAAGGATGTTAGTTCTTACTCTTGTGAACTGTTCATTTCACACAACAAAAATTTGGGAATTTCTTTTAGGCTGTTAGTGGTAGTGGATTGGATTTTCTGTTGTGATACAGTACGTATGTATGTGCAGTTTTAATCATTTGTGATACTCCGTTTTCAATTTTCTTGTTACATTTTCGAATTTAGATCATGAATTGCTTCATATTTGATACCCGTGAAATTTTACACATACGTACATATTTTATGGGGCTTGCTTTTTTCTCAAAGTTAAAGTGTTTTCTCTTTTTGATCAACACTGTGACTACGTACTGACATGCCTGCAATTTAGAAATCGACTTCTGAGATCTATGCTCAAACATAAATAGCCCGATTTACAGTCATAAACCCGACTCCGAGTCTATGTTAGCTTAGATTTAGGTTTGTTGTCAGGCCACGGAAGGGCAGTGATGACAGGTAGATAAATGGGTAGCATCGTGGGATGGGAAGGCAAAGGGAGTCTGTCTGCAAGGCCACAGAATACGAGTTCTTCAGCTTTAGATTGCCAGGGATGGACGTGCACAAAGTAACATTTTTTTACGTTTCGACTTATTGAATGAAACAATTTTGCGACAAGCAATCGTTTCCAGCATGAGCTGTTGCGCTCATTTACTTAATTTTGCCCTTAGTACTGCTTATTTCTCTTCTCTTATGGTGTAACTTGCGATTTTCCAACTTTCCTACTTTCGGGAGGCGATTTGTGACATTGAAAACCCGGAAAACTTGGTGTACCTCTGTGTACCGCACGTCCTCACCGTTTCCGTTTTTCTGGGGAGGCGATTTGTATACGCGCCCAAAACCTAAACCCCTGTGCGTAGCGCGGCGTCCCAGCACCGCAGCGGAAAAAACACAACAACACACAAAACACGCTCCCCACGCTCCTAACCCAAACTCGCTTCACTGTACCAGCTCATGCAGCCTAAAAAACTCGACGGGTTACCGCTGCCGCGGTACCCTGGATTCAAAATGCATCCTAATCGATAGCTCACACTCTGTTTCATAGAAATACATCACATCCTCCTAACAATAATGGAACACAAACAAGACGGTTCTTCAAAATGAGTGTATGAAACTTTAGATAGTTTGATCGTTTTGAAGATCCTCTCAGTTTTAGAGGCAGAGACAGATTTTTTTTGGAAATTTTTTACAAAATTAGACCGGCAGCAGAGGAAAACGTCAGTAAACTTATATTTGAAGAAAGTGGGTGTGCAATTCTTTCAGATGCAGTTTTCTCTTTCAAGCAAGTCTTGCTGACAGTAAGCTCTTCAGATAATTCTTTCAGATGATTCTCTTGCTTCTGTGTACTGTACTGTGGCCCCTTCCATTCCAAAGAATTCTGACACACGTTAGGCAAATTATTCAAAAAATTGCTTTCCATTCTAAAAGAATTCTGGCACCCTTTAGGCAAATTCTTTAAAAAAGCAGCTTTCCCTTCCAATCCGAACAATTCTGCCACTCTTTAGGCAAATCTTTCAAAGCAGCTTTACCTTCCAAGGAATTCTGACATTCCTTTGGGAAATCTCTGAAAAACAGGAATTCGGTCGTTAAAGGGCATTTTCCTCTCGAAAACTGAATTCGTCGTTTTTCAATGGCCATTTTCTGCTAAAAGGAGAGTTGATTCAAATTTTGTTCAACCGGATTTAAAATCAGCGCACCTCCTTACCTATATAGCACCGCTTTTTTTCTTTCCACACATTGGCATGGTCCCCACAAATTTGATTCTTTCTTAACTACTGAAAATTGGCATTTTCGTGGATTTTTTCGTGTTTCTCGTTCTTGTTAAAAAACGACAAATTCGGCGCAATATGTTCAATCGGTTCCATGTACGGTGGACTTCAGACTTTCGAATGCTATAAGAATTTGCTCTCTGCTCTTTGCCGTTAACCCCACAAACGGTGTTGACGTTTCTATAACCCTTAATTTTTGCCATTTCAAGCTTTTATTGTACCCAAAACTTGCAATCATACTTTTTCGCATTAATTTAGCTGTGCGACGAATGTTCACATCTTTCTACAGTAGATTTTAATTTTAAACAATCAAGTTGGTTGCACCTTCGTAACTCGCCCCTTAGAAAAACAACGGGGTTACGCGCGGGCGCGCTAACACAATCTGCCACCGCTGGAACGGCGACCAAGTTATAAACACTAATTTACGCCATTTGACCCACGCGGCTGTTTTGAACCCGCATTTCTCCAATTCTACATTAAATTAAGTGCGGTTTTTTTGCGTAAATAATCGCATCCTGTCGTGCTATTGCCGTTTTAGCATAAATTTTTGCCTGTAGCGCGAGTTATTCAAATCTGTTGCCCATAACTAAAAATGGTACCAAGTGCGCCATACAAAAGTTCTTTGCAGACAGATGTTTTTTGATCGAATTTTTTTAAAAATTTTTCATGGAATCAAGTGCGGTTTTTTGCGTGAATTATCGCATCCGGTCATGTTATCGGCGGTTTTAGCATATTTTTTGCTGTAGCGTGAATTTTTGTAAACCATTGGCCATACCTACAGTACATACAGTCCTGCACATAACGCCGTTTATGGTACCCTCATCATATGGTACCGGTCGGTACCTAGCCTAGTGGCACCATTTACGATACCCCACGTTCGGGGTCTGTGGTGGTACCATATATGGCACCTAGCCATGGGTGCCGATGCCATATATGGTACCACCACTATATTACTGTATAAGGTACAAAACTGAACAGAGTGGTACCATATATGGTACCGGTACCAGTACCTTATATGCTACCACCACAGTCCCCGAACATGATGGTACCATATATGGTGCCACTAGCCTACAGGTACCATATGTAGTGTTGCTTGTTGTTGTTGTAATTTTTTGTCCATTCGTACTAGGAGCACCCAACTGCTATAGAGCAGGAAGAGACACAAGGTCCGGCAGCCTCCTTAACAACCCTCCCCTTTTGCTGTTGGTGGGTGCCTCCAGCCCATTTATCTCACTTGCACTTGCCGCGCCGAGAGGATGAGCGCACGACGTCGCGCACAGTGGCTTTGCGGCCTAAACCACTACACCAACTGTGCCGGCTGCTACCTACCATAATAATAGCACCACTACCCGAAGCGCCGGTACCACTGTTGCCGAGGGAGCTTTATTGGTCTGACTGAGCAAAACTAGACTTACTATAGCAGAAAGAGGTCAAATAGCAGCCAATATAGCCTCCGTTGGTAATCATACGAATGATCATGAACCAGCCAAAGGTGGGAACGAATGAGCAGATAACTCCTCCAATGCACATGATGGACAGACATCCCAGCACCGCCACCTTCCGGCCAAAACTGGAAACGAAATCTGATTTAATCTACATTTTTCTGGCTACTCCCTATACTTTTAGGCTGAGAACAGTAGACTGAGAACTATAGGACAAAAGCGTGTAAATAGGCTTATTAGCCAAAGGAAGCCAGCAATTAATTAGCGACAAAAAGGTAGAAATTACATGTCTGCAATGAATCCTATGAAAAAAGAGACAATGACCACGATCCGAGAGTTGAACCAGTCTGCGTACTGCAACATATGATTGTTGTCGCACACCAGATCCCACTGAAATGATGCAAGATTTTTGTAGTCAGCAACGTAGCAAAACATTAACATGCGTGCACTAAGGGCTTGGGGACGTGCGAAGATTGATGTAATCGTATCAGGGGGTTCGCCAAATGATTACAATTTATCGTAATAAAGGATTGGCAATTTTGTAACGTATTTTTTAAAGTGCAGAAATAAATGAAGTGTCCATAATTTTAATTGTTTTTTTTTACGTACAGAATTTACATGCAGTCTCGATCTGAAGCCATTGGATTACATTTTCTCAGTTTCACATACGTAGATGAACGTGTATGTAGAGATTAGAGGGCAACTAGTGTTTAAGTAACGGCTCTCCAATTTTCAAATGCTAAATGACACAAGTGACCATACATGTCTTATTAATTGTCATTGCCAACCGAGATCGGGCAGACATGTTAAGTGGGGGGTCGGCGGAATCGGCCGGCATGGTGTGCGTTGGACATCCCTATGGCCCCAAAGTAAAACCCTAAAACAGTTCCGCCCAACTCCCTCTGGGTAGCCAGCAATGGCCATCCATGGTTCTCTCTGATGGGGCCATTTTCCATAGTAAAACTCCAAAACACCCCTAACGGAAATGGGCGTTTCTCAGGTGGCCGAGTTAGCTGGGACACGTGCTAGCCAGCGTTCTAAAGCGCACATCATGGGCTTTCAGAATCTGGAATAAAATTTATGGTGATTTTTGTTGTATCAAAAATAATCGATCGCAAAATATCGATTGATCACGAGTTTATCAGTTTTCAGCATCTGACTAAAGAGTGATATGGCAGCAGCCCTGAAATCCATGACAAAATACCTTGGTTTCATCTGTAACAAAAAGCCACCCCAGGATGGCTTCTTTGTAAAACGAAGATTATACGTACATGTACGCACATACATAGTTGTAGCTTATCAATAAAGAAAACTAAGAAAATTATCAATTGTTTTGTTACTTTACACAGATGTTATTTGAATATAAACGTCATTTTACATAGAATAGAAGGCAAAAATTTCGCCACTAACTCTTCAAAAGGTAGACATATTATTAACTAATTAGGGGAGGGGGTCAGGGAAATAATTAGGGGTGCTTATCAGGGGGCGTCCGAAACTTGAGAAAATGCACCACTACGTAATTGTTGCAGACTCCCTTGGGGTAACTGCATTCAACATTCTCCGGTACCAATGTACAGCTGCTGTAGGTATATTTCGTCTGTTCGTATAAAAATAAGTTGCTTTACATGTGATTCAGTACTTAGATAGCTAAAGTCTGTACAGGCTAAGGTACGTACGTTTCGCTGCCGAAGCGGCGTGCATTTTAATTATACATGGCGCGCTGATTAGTCCGATTTAGATGCAGTGACACTATTCCCCACTTATTTGGAACCGAGGACTTCTATTCAGCACTGTGATCAGGGTTTAGTCTTCTACGTAGGTTCGGGATGAATGAACCTTACACAGGGAAAACGACTCTTTATAAACGGTTAAACGCGATCCTAACGCTCGTTAACCAATCGTATAACAAGATCGCGTTTAACGTATCAACGATGTGCTAAAGCGCCTCGCCGCCTCTCACTGCTGAGAAGTAAAACGCGATTTACTAACGCGCGTTAATACAGACCGTCGAAAACAATCGCGTTAGGACATCGCGTTAGCCTTCTTACAAGAGTCGGCCAGCATTACGTTTGGCGTTTGTAGATTCAATCTCAGCTTTTTATTATATTTTCGATTTTATATATCGCGGAAAAGGTGGCGATAGACAACAATCTTGAGCAGCGCGAAATGAAATGAAGACAAGGGGTTGTGCAAAAATGACGTCATCGGTTGGGGGGCTGTACGTATTGTCTGGGCTAAAATTTTCTTTACTTTGGAATCCAAAGGTGGGTCTTCAGGCCCCCCCAAATCGGCTGAAGGGGACTTTTGCCGAAAAATCGGGCTTGGGGGCCCTTTACCCCCTAACGACATGTATGAGATAACTAGTAATAATAATGGTTTGCTAGGTCAGGTCTCAATCAAAAGAAAGGGAACGCCAATAAATTCAAACCTGAGTAACGCAAGTTTCGTGCATTTCACTGCGGTCGTAGATCCATTTCCGGCAAAAGTTTGGGAACCTCGGGGCCAGAGCTCTGACTAATTGGTAGGCGTCATCAAAGTCTTGCGACTGAGCGAGTACCAAGGTGAAATTGACATCGTAGTACACGCAGGGGTTGATGTTCGACTCATCTAGCTCGTATGTATACCAATCCAGCTTAGACGGCGAACTAAAAACTAATTTACATACAAAACCGTTATGTACTTGCTACAGGGGTCCGTCTACCCCAACTGGACATATGTAGGTCACACACCACCACGAGAACACTGGCACTTTTTCTCACCCTCCCATTTTCTGGCAAGTAATTTTATTTGGCAAATTTGTGCAGTTTTTCAAAATTTCAGGCCCTGAAAATTGGGATTTTGAGCGTTTATTAGAACCCTACATGTACTACTCCCACAGTATTTGAGCTCAAACCCCTAAACACTCCTCGGCTGCATGACCGGTTACATATGACAGAACATAAGTAGGGGAGAAAGCGTACATGTAACCCGGGGCTTACCCCCAGATGATTTTTGAAATCTCCCTCACCCTCTAGGTATGGAATTATTGGGACAATTTTTTTGCAAAAGGCACGATAATTGCTGAAATTGCCTTCAGACCATACATGTAACCAGGGATGTGAGGTGGGAAAAAAACAATGGAAAAAAACTGTTTTTTTCCGGAAAAAAACCGGTTTTTTTCCTAAGGGTCGGAAAAAAACATAAATCGCGGAAAAAAACTCAAGCTAAAAATAGCTAATTTACGTCATTTTTCGTTTAAAAAATGGACTTTTGCTATGTATAATAGGCCATACTGACTCAAAACTGTTAGAAAAACAACAAAAAAGACCAAATTTGGCATGAAAAAACAAAAATGCAAACTGCTGTAAGAAAATTTGCATATAGCGTTATTTATGGAACCTGTCAGGCACTGTTTCATGCCTGTTTCGTGATTTATATCAATGTAACACGTGTATTTCTGGTCTAAAAAGACTGAGGAAGGCGCTAGAAAGCGTTAGGAATCATAAAACCAGCCTAGGATACTCAGAACTGGGGCTGGAGTTTTTTTCCGCGACTTAGGAAAAAAACCGGAAAAAAACCGGAAAAAAACTGGAAAAAAACAGGCCGAGGTTTTTTTCGGAAAAATATACAACCCTGCATGTAACTGGGGGTCTGGGGCTCTGCCACCACCCGACCAGACATGGGCAAAGGGGGGCTGAGGGGGTTGCCCCCATCAGGCTCTGACCTACCCCCTCAGCCGGCCGCTACCCCCTCAGGAATTTTTTGAAAGAATTTTGTATAGAAAATTATGATTAAAATATGCCTGGATTAGGTGTAAACGAACTCAGAATAGCTTATTTTAATGAAAAATTAGCCAGAAAACTTTGATTTTAGCCAAAAATCGGACTCTTTGGCGTACCACCCCCTCAGGCGCTCCTACCCCCTCAGCCCCCTTCAGGATTTGAAAATTCTACCCCCCCTCAGCCGAAATGATAGCCCATGTCTGCACCCGACTTATGCTCCCACCAACCAAGACGATTTTTCCGCCCCTTCCTCCGATTTTTCTGGTGTGTAATTTTTGAGCAAATTTTTGCGATTTTTTAACAATTTCAGACACAAAAATTGTCAAAATTGCCTGTAAAACAGCACTTTTAGCTGTATTTGAGCACAAATTAGCGATTTTTACGATTTGTAGCCAAAAAATTGCGATTTTTGCGATTTCGCGATTCTTCAGCGTTTTTTAGTGCCAACCCCCTCCCTAGAATTTGGGCTCAGACCCCTGGCAGCGCCAGGCTCCTCCAACCCCCGTTCGGCGGATGACCTGTTACATGTATGCTTCAGGCACATGCACAGAACTTTTGAGAAATTTTTAGCCATAGAATGGCGCTTTTCTTTCAAGAGCGACAAGAGTGTTGCGAAATTAGACTATAGCCAGTTTCAAAAAATATAACATTGCCTTTTGCTGCCTGTTCCCGCAGATGCGTACCAAAATCCTTGCAATTTTATAAATTGCGCATCAAACTTGTAGCAACGTTTGCCTTGCATCAAACATCCACGAATTTAAAAAAAATAAAATAAATAAATTTTGGCATATACATATTGAAACAGTTCATGGTCGGATGATTAGTGAAACACAACACACGCAACAACACAATCACTCAAACGCGACTACACAATGGGAATACCTCAAACAATCACACAAAACACTCAAACTCTTCATTCACTCCCCCTCAAGGTCGTCGACTGGGCCTCTTCCGCGCCTGACAAGCGCCCTGAAGCAGAGGAGAGGAAGAGCGCATCTGAGAGTTGAGAACGGTGGCACGATGAACAACCAGCTGAACAGGAGATGCGGAAGCTGACTCAGTGGGTGTGAGAGGCCGGGGAGCAGGGTTGTATATTTTTCCGAAAAAAACCTCGGCCTGTTTTTTTCCAGTTTTTTTCCGGTTTTTTCCGGTTTTTTTCCTAAATCGCGGAAAAAAACTCCAGCCCAAGTTCTGAGTATCCTAGGCTGGTTTTATGATTCCTAACGCTTTCTAGCGCCTTCCTCAGTCTTGTTAGACCAGAAATACACGTGTTACATTGATATAAATCACGAAACAGGCATGAAACAGTGCCTGACAGGTTCCATAAATAACCCTATATGCAAATTTTCTTACAGCAGTTTGCATTATTGTTTTTTCATGCCAAATTTGGTCTTTTTTGTTGTTTTTCTAACAGTTTTGAGTCAGTATGGCGTATTATACATAGCAAAAGTCCATTTTTTAAACGAAAAATGACGTAAATTAGCTATTTTTAGCTTGAGTTTTTTTCCGCGATTTATGTTTTTTTCCGACCCTTAGGAAAAAAACCGGTTTTTTTCCGGAAAAAACAGTTTTTTTCCGGTGTTTTTTTCCCACCTCACATCCCTGCCGGGGAGTAGTCTTGACAGGAACAGATGAAGGAGAGCTGGACTGGAGACAGCAGTGATGAGCGAGCTGGCCAACTTTGTTGCAGTTGTGGCACCTGGGAGGGGAACCGGTGGACGTGGGTTGCTTGGGGACCGAAGAGGGAGAGAAATGAGGAGCGAGAGAACTGCAAATGGCCTGCTCAGTTTTGTAGTACTTGATGGCTTTGGTGACTACCGCATGGATGTCATAGGGGTGAGTTGGATCTGAGAGATGGTGAACCATGTACTTCTTTACGTGATGAGGAAGGAGACTAATGTAGACAGCGGAGGCAAGGGTGTTGGCATCGGGGAAATGAGAGAACTGTTGCTTGAAATGGTGAGAAAACTTGATTATGTTGGGACTTGGTTGGTGTTGAAGGAGTGAGAGAGCGATGTGGATCGGAGATTCTTCAGGTTGCAGCAGGGGTTCCAAGGCACCAAGAGCCAATTCCAGGTTGTTGTTTGATCAGACAGAAGAGAATGAAACTGCTGGCGTGCCTTAGGATCGAGAGTGTCTTCCATGACTTTGTACCAAGGAAGCCGAGATTGTTGAACGAAGTGATGGACCTCCTCCGACCATCTAGTGAAGGTGATGTCGTTGCATATGTGGTTGAAGCGGTAGGTGGTTGGACGCGGCAGGTTGACAGTAAGCCAAGGATGTGCAGATGAGCGCTCGTGGAGAGTTGTTGTTAGACGGTGAAGCATCTGTTGTTGCTGTTGTTGTTGAGTGACCATGAATTGTTGCATCTGCTGACGCTGCTGTTCTTGTTGTGTGTGTGTGTGTGTGTGTGTGTTTATTTATTTATTTATTTATTTATTTATTTATTTTCTCTCATATCATGTTATTTGAGCAAAGTACAT
>JASANB010003947.1:0-23056 GCA_030248155.1 Sabatieria punctata
GAAAGACGTTTCTCACACCAATCGATTCGTCTCGCCGTTCTACATCAGAATGTTCGTTCAGAATTTGGAATTTCGATGTTCTATTTGTGAAAAAATGGCTGCAAACATTAGGCTCTGGAAGGGTATGAAATAGGCGTTTATAACTTCGGTCCGTAACATAGATACGAAGCCTCCAATTTAGGTTTGAGTATGATTTTTGAACTCAGGCCACCAAGACGCTTCGATTGATGGGCCTCACGACTCAATTAGAACACTGCTTCGCTGCCAGTGGTCTTGGAAAGCACGACAAACCCAAAATTGAGCCCAAAAATTATGATCATGTTTGGCACGCTACTACTCAGGCTAGGATCGATTAATCTGGATTCCGATGGCATCTATAATATTGTACTCGACGAGCTCTTTCATGTGGTGTGATCAGTATGTGGCTAGCTCTTTGTGGTCAAAAGTTATGACCGTTTAAATAATGAGCAATTTTTTGAATCACTTTTAACCGCGGAAAACGCTAAACATTTTCGTCAAGAATTGGGATATACTAAACAGGGGCACACTGTTAGAAAGCCCATTATCTCAGCTACACAATGCACCAAGCCGCTTGTCGATAGCTTGAGAATTGGGCGAATGGCAACCGTTTGAATGTCGGTCACCGGAAGTGGCCCGGCACATATTTCGAGATTTGTCGTGGTTGGGTCCCCCCCTGGCCATGGCTAATGTAAACTCAAAAGTTTAGAGTTGAAATATGTGTCAACCTGTCGCTTCTGATAAAAGAATCCTGAACTTACTGGCATGCAAACTAACACACTTCCGGGCAGTTCTTACAGTAGAAATTTCGCAGCAGTCAGCTTGGGTTGCAACATTCAAATGCAAATTCACAGGAGAAAGCAGCTATTGAAAGTCATCAATATTACGAATTCATTGATGGTCCTCCAGTCTGGATTGGTCAGAATGAGCGTCCATGGAAGCTGTTTACACCAACAAAAAGAAGAAATGTTGATGATTGGGATTTGGACAACGACCCAGATTACTCAACTCCAAGCCTATGCTGTTGAGATGGCAAAAAGGATCCTCAACATTCTTGGAACAGTTTTGATACAAAGTCATACTGTATGTATCTCAACCTCAATTAATCAAGTGATAGCTCGAGAAACGCTCTATACAGTAAAAGAATCCTGAACTTACTGGTATGCAAACTAACGCACTTCCGGGCAGTTCTTACAGTAGAAATTTCGCAGCAGTCAGCTTGGGTAGCAACATTCAAATGCAAGTTTCTCCAAAATGCCCCAGTGAAATCGCTCATATTTTACATCAAATTAAAGCTCTCATCAAGGGCTATCAAATAAAGAAATAAAAAAGGGGGGGTAGGACGGAATTTTTTTTGCAGTGGGCAAAAAAGCGATTTTTTGGTCATCAAAAAATGAAAAAAAATCGCTATAACTACCGAATGAAGCCATGCAGAAATGCTCCGTGTAGCCCGTTGGAAAGCCAAGAGCAAGCTCTATCGTTTAAAAGAAACCCGAACACCGTGCGTTGAAAATTGGCATAGTTATGCTCAATCGAATAAGGTACCCCAAATTTGACCTTTGACCCCTCGTAATTTGCATATTAGGCGGAGTTGGGGGCTGATAGTTGGTACACGTTGGTTTCCCCTAAGGTACATCATTTGTGCAAATTTTGAGCAAAATCGGAGAGGTCGACCTATTTTTGTGCATAGGGAGTTGCCACAGGGTTGCCGGACTCAGACACCCACTCTTAAGAACCCGGTTTTTGGAGTGTGGTCCAGCAACTTTTGATTGGGCAAAACGGCCGCCGGTCAGTGCTGTAGTTGCAGACAAAATCTTCGTAGGCACCTAAAAAACGTTGACGTTTTCGATGATACCAACCTGGGGGCCCAGACCTGCGACCTTTTTCCAATGTTCAATCGACCACCGCAGCCCCTCTCTGAAAGTTGTAGTTTATGGACAGCCCCAAATAGAGATGCACCCATACACGGAAATGGGTCGGGGTTTTCTCACCCCGCAACTTGGGCTCGACACCCCAAACGACCCCACCCACCCACCTGAAGTCGACTTTTGTTTCTGACCCCGCCCACAAAAATCGCCGCGACCCCACCCAAACCAGCTGGCCCACCCCAAAATTTTCGAATTTTGACTACCCCCCATTTTTCCCGCCCATGTATGGATGCGCCTTGTTATTTGTACAGGACAGCTGAGCCTGAACCATATGAGCGGAAAATGCGGAAACTCTGAGCGGCAGCGCTTGGGTCTTCTGACATTTCAGGTTATCACCAACGTTTGGCTCACTTGTAATCTGAACGGCTGATGAATTTTTCAGAAAACATTTCTTTTTTTTTAAATTATTCTTGTGTACATTAACAGAGGTCTGCCCACACCCAAAATTGGCATAGATTGGGCCCTCTGGGTCTTCTGACATTTCAGGTTATCACCAACGTTTGGCTCACTTGTAATCTGAACGGCTGATGAATTTTCATGCCTGTTTCGTGATTTATATCTATGTAAGATGTGTATTTCTGTTCTGAAAAGACTCAGGAAGGCGCTAGGAAGCGTTAGGAATCATGAAACCAGACTAGGATACTTAGAACTTGAGCTGGAGTTTTTTTCCGCGATTTAGGAAAAAAACCGGAAAAAAACCGAAAAAAAACTGGAAAAAAACAGGCCGAGGTTTTTTTCGGAAAAATATACAACCCTGGGTCTGGGCCACCTGTCTCACCATCAGACATAGTTCATAGCTCTCGATTACGCCCAGCGCCCAGGTGGCAAATGAACCAAATCTCGAAATATGACCCAGGCCACTTTTTGCGGCCGCTGTTTAATCGGCTGCCATTCACACATTTCAGAAGCTATCGTGATGCGGTTTGGTGCTTTGTGTAGCTGAGACAACGGGTTTCCTGGCGGTGTGCCTAACTTTGTTCTAACCAAAATTTGGCGCCAAATTTGAACGTTTTTCGTCACGGAAAGAGAGTCAAAATTTTTGGCCAATAGAAAAATGCCCATCACTTTTCACCTAAATTGGCCGATCCAAACTCAAGAAATAGGGCGTCGAACGAGACATGCATTTTTGCTCACAAGTTTCATCATTGCTGATGTGTCTAAGCGCATAGCAAGTAAACCACTGGCTCAAATGTGTTCAGTCAGATGCACATCAATCGAAGCCTCTTGATCTGATGATCTTAAAATTACCGGCCACGTCTCAGTCTGATGCTTTATAACTATGTTATCGGTCGAAATTCTGCAGACCTACTTTTATTCCTTCCGGTACCTTGTGTTTACTGCCATTTTTGGTCACTTAAGTGGTCGAAAATCGAAATTCCAACCACGATTTCAGATGCAACATGACCTGGCGAATCGATGGGTGTGCTTACTTCCTACTACCGTCACGTTTTATCCATGCATAATGGAAATTTCTGGTTTTCACCACTGATTTTCGGTTAAAAATGCCTTTTTTCTTGTGGAATCCAAATTATAACTTGGCATCACCTGCCCGAAAATGAATGGTTGAGCCACCAAAAGATGCACAATGATCCAATGCATTTGAAAATCACTGTTATTTTGCTGTTTAGGGCAGTGCTAGTACAGTATACTACACTGCTACAGGGTTATCTAATATTCACTGTTTGCACTGGACATTTTGAGCAAGTGCGGAGCTAATATCGGTCGAAAATCGAAATTCTGAGCACGGTTTCTGATGCAGCGTCACCTGACGAATCGATTGGTGTGCTTAACCTCCTTCAACGACCACGTTTTACGCATGTATAATAGAAATTCCTGACTTCGACCACTGATTCTCAAGCTTGAAGGATTGTTTTCAATGAAATTTTGAGTCTGGTTCTGCACATAATGTGACAGAAAATGGATAATTAAATCATCAATAGATTCGCAGTGAACTACTGATTTTGAAAATCACTTACTTTTCTGTTCAAAGCGATTCTGCAACAGTACATGACACAATTACCTGACATACAGTATTCCTCCTTCAATACTGAGCATTCAGAGAATGAGGTGCAGCTTGACCTGGCAAATCGATCAATGTGATTACGATTGTGCTTTACACATTAATAACGAACTCTTGAAATTTTTGACCTCAACCTTCGGTGACTATGTCATCTCTACTGAATTTGCGATCAATTTTAAAGATTTGACTCAAGCATAGCATAGCACGTAAATACATGCTCTAACTTGTTCAATCCCCCTTGCTGAGAATGTGCACCAAATTTCGCAATTAACATGACAGTTTCGCAGCGGTTTATCGGCAATCGATTACTGAATGAATTTATTTGTGTTCCAATGATATCATAATTCGACGAAATTCGATATCGATATTTATAGTTATGCAAGAACATCTGAAAATTTGAAAAAGCAAACTGATCTCGCTGCTTATCAGTCAAGCATTGATGCAATCAGCGATCTGAAATCAACTTAGAGAATCGCAGAAAAGGTAGTGACCCTTCTGAAGCCCTTCAATGAAAAGGTTGACCCCCTCAGGCCGATGCCCCACCCTCATTAGGCATAAATCAGCTCAGACAGAATAGAATATTTTAATTTATTTTAATGACAAATAAGCCAAAAAACGTTGATTTTAATCAGCGGTCGATACCTTTCAGGATTTGAAAATTTACCACCCCTTAGCCGAAATGCTAGCCCATGTCTGCTTCTGCCCTCCTGCTTCCTCTGCGCGGAGTGAGCAGCTCTTCAGTGTTGTTGCAGACATTTAAGAACCTATGGTGTGTGAAGCTGAGAGAGAATGTCGAGCAATTGACGGTTCTGATTCTGAGAGCTATCATGCCGCTGTTCGGTTTTGACTAAACCATCGATTTCTGAGTTGTCCAGAAAAACTGCTTGTTTACAGTTCCAGAGAAGTAAACTTGGTGACAGTTCTGTTTGTTCCTACATTTCCGCACAAAGAATATCGAAAATATTGATGCGAAATATTGCGATATTGGTAAAACGTAATCGTAGAAGTAAGTTAAGCACACCTATCGATTCGCCAGGTCTGGTCTCCATCTGAAATCACGATCGAAATTTCGATTTTCAACAACTTAAGTGAGCAAAAACGGCAGTAAATACCAGTACCAGAAGGTCTGCAGAATTTCGGCCAATAACACAGTTATAAAGCATCAGACTAAGACATGGGCGGTGTTTTTGAGATCATGAGATCAACAGGCTTCGATTGATGTGCATCTGAACACATTTGAGCCAGCGATTTGTTATGCGCTTAAAAAACATCAGTAATGACGAAACTTCTGAGCAAAAATGCATGTCACGTTCGGTGCAATATTTCCTGAGTTTGGATCGGCCATTTTAGGGGCTGCTGACATGTTTTCTATTGTACGCGCTGAGATCTTTGTATTAATGGGATTGGCAGCTCCAAAACTGCACTGGTGCAAAAGTTATGGGCACTTTTCTGATGGCCAAAAATGTTATCTCTCTTTCTGTGACGAAAAACATTCAAATTTGGGGCAAAAATTTTGGCTAGAACAGAGTTAAGGTGGATTCATACTACTGTAAAAAAATCGCCAGGCGACTTTTCTGTAGAAAAACTGTCGGTCCATATACATAAAAATTTTCTGTTCAACAGACATTTTTTGCGAGCTTTATCTAAATTTTCCGCCGTTGAGCGCTCTCCTGCATTGTTATACTCATTTCGCACTAAAACAATATCATTTACACATTCCTGCCATTGAATATTCAACATAAATGAAGTACAGTAAGGGTTAAAATTTGACCATTTTTAGTGCTTCTGCGCGGGCGTGAGAATGCGCTTGTTCCTTCCTTGTCAGCCTACTAGCTCAGACTGCCTAAACTTTAGCCATTAAAGAGATAAGTTGTGTAATGCGACAACGCACTATTAACGAAGCTACCTCCACTTTCAACCTTCTTTACTCTCCACCAGTCAGGCTAGATAGCGATCAACATTTATCTCGCTCAACAGAACCAACAACAACTATTCACTCCAAATTCGACAGTTTTCGAGCAAATTACAAAACATTTGTTATTGCAATAAGAGACGAGTTACGAACAGAACGTTAAAAAGGCGGCAACACAAATTCTCAGTGCAGTGGCACTGACACTCCAGCGAGGACAAGAGAAAAAAACCAAGAACAAATACAAATCGAATCAGTAAAGCAATATGTGTTTTAAAAACCCATAATCAGTGTTGTCTCAGCTAAAACGTTCTCAGTTGCCTCCGACGATCGGACCATGGAATAGCCGTTGAGTAACAGTCTCAGACAGTAGGAATGGAGCAGCGTATGCATACATCGACGGAGGCTGATAAAAAGGAGGTGGTTGGTACATAGCCGGCGGACCGTAGTTGTGTTGTGGAGGCTGGTACATAGCCGGCGGACCGAAGTGCTGCTGAGGGGGTGGACCGTAGTGCTGCTGAGGGGGTGGACCGTAGTGCTGCTGAGGGGGTGGACCATAATGCTGCTGAGCGGGAGGACCGTATTGCTGCTGAGGGGGTAGATTGCGATGCTGCCGAAATGGTGTCTGACGCGAAGGGTATGTACGCTCGGCTCGGCCTCGCATGGGACCTCCTCCTTGGCCTCTCTGAGCTTGCACCTGCCGTTGTCTTCTCTGGTACGGTTAGGGATGGGCACGAAAATTAAATCCGTTTGAATTTCGTATTCGTTAAATCAATATTTGCTCATTTTAATTTTCGTATTCGTTAGTCGATACGAAAATCAAAATGCCTAATTCGTATTCATACGAGTACGAAAATTAATTTTCATTACGACGATACGAGTTCATTTTCTTCCACAAAAATTAATTTTTGTATTTTCACGGTAGATTACAGGCTGCAAATAGGGACCCAGTTTAGGCCTTTCAGCATTAAAATAAGCCTCATTTATCAGTTCTGAATGCACAAATTGTGTACAGCACGATTTGTCGCTAACGCTAGCCTCTTTTGATCGTTGTAACGCAATCTTTCTTCATGCTGATATTGCACATATTGTACATACGTACATTGCAGGTACCTATGTACAGGGTGTCCCAAAAAATGACAACATTTCTTTTTGCTGCCATTTTCGCAATTTTTGACCAAATTGTCTGAAATTTGAAACATAAGTGCCAAAAAAGTGGGAATTTTATGTGTTAAAATTTGGTGCATCAGGATTGACCCAGTCCTGAGAAATTCAACTATATATAAAATTGAGAAATTTCAATTAAATGCAGAAACAGCATAAAAAATGGAAGCTTTTCTTTTTGCTGTATCTTCTTTATTTGGGTCGGAATTGGATGAAATTTTGAATATGTGCGCGGAATAACGGGTTGATTTGTAGATCAAAAGCTGGCGCATGAACCCAGCCCAGCTCTTGACATAAAAAATCCCGATCACAATACAACGACAACATTGATTTTCGCGCCCTCACCTGTAATGAAGCTCCTGTAAGCGCACATCAGTCTGTCACCCCAAACATGCTAAGAAATGTTTATGATGCTTATGGGAAACGGTTGCTGCAGTGCATTAACTCAAACGGAGGTCATCTGGATGGTGTTCTTATTCCTTAGTTGTCAGAGTTTGCACATTCTTCATTTTGCTGCAGTCAAAACGCTGATCTTCTTTAGTTTCCAAGCACTAGCGATATGGACTGATTGATGCCAGAACTTTTGACCTACAAAATACCTGCGCATATATTCAAAATTTCATCCAATTCCGACAAAAATTAAAGAAGATACAGCAAAAAGAAAAGTTTCCGTTTTGATGCTTTTTCTACATTTAATTGAAATTTCTCAATTTTGTATATTGTTGAATTGCTCAGGATTGGGTCACTCCTGAGGCACCAAGCTTTAACACATAAAATTCCCACTTTTTTGGCACTTATGTTTCAAATTTCAGACAATTTGGTCAAAATTTGCGAAAATGGCAGCAAAAAGAAATGTTGTCATTTTTTGGGACACCCTGTAGTTTGCTGTTTGAACCAGGAGATTGTCCCTACTCCCTAAGTGGACAGTCAAGTGTTGTGTGTGTAAACTACTGACTCAAGAAAGTGTGTATGGTTGGATTAAACAGTGACAGTACTTGCACCAAGATGAACAAGTTCCATGGGTTAACTAAGTTTAAAATGCTTCTATATTACTTGTTCAACAAGCTAAAAAAATGCGTTGGACATTGCATTATTACCATGAAAATGTTTTTGAATGTTTATAATCCATTAAATTGCTAATAATTCAGCTGATTTATTGCTAGCCATACGTGAAACGTAAATTAAAATTCGTTACGAAAATTAATTTTCGTATTAGCTGTATTTAATTTTCGTACAGTCATGTCTCGTTAATCCGGACCTCGTTAATCCGGATATTCGCCTTCCGGTCAAGATTAGGCCAGGTCCCAATTTTCCCCCATGTTATATGACTCGTTAATCCGGATCCGGATTCGTTAATCCGGACAGAAGATTTAGGGTCCCAACTTCGAAATTTGTGTGGTAAAGTGATTCGTTAATCCGGATTTGGTTAATTTGGACAAAATCCATGCGCAATTTTTCAATTCAGGTGTGAATTTTCAATTGAATAATGCTTTTCTTTGAGTCAGAATGTGATTTTTTCTGCCTTTTTAGGAGCTATAATTAGCTGAAATAAGTTTTTGGGTTTTAATTGGGAGGTACAGCTGCAGAATCTGATATACAACTAACAAAAAGTTGTTATTTAGACCTTTCACCTAAAAAACAGTGTTTTAGCTTTGATTCGTTAATCCGGAAATTCGCTAATCCGGACAAAATTGGCCGGTCCCAACTTGTCCGGATTAACGAGACATGACTGTATTTGTCTAATTTTCGTTTCCATATTTCTCTAATTTTCGTATTCGTATTCGATACGAAATTTAAAAATCCTTGATTTAATTTTCGTAATTAAATTAATTTTCGTGCCCATCCCTAGGTACGGTGGAGGTCGCCGGTTTTTGCCCTTCTTCTTCTTTCCTCCTACCGTTCCCTCACCGGCTACGTTAGCTGCCAACAATGGTGGCGGCGCTAATACTGGTTGAGGTTGGGCTGCCTCCAGAACTTGGGCCGGCAACGGTGGCAGCGCTAATACTGGTGGAGGTTTGGCTGCCTCCAGAACTTGGGCCAGTTGCGGCACCTCCACGACAAGCTGGGGTTCCGGCGGGTTGTTCGCCAGAACAATTGGCTGCTCGACTAGAATTTGTTGTTGGGCGCAAAGCGCAGCGGCCTTAATTTGCATCTGTTCCAACTGCACAGCGAGGTCCTCATCGCTTGGAGCCGGCTCTTCCACTTCCTCGATAGCTACCACACTAAAACACACAACACATAAATTTAGTTATCGATTGGCCCTTCAAGCGGCACCAAAAGTTTGACCGCTCTAATAACCGATCGTTTGTTAGCAGTTCGAACATGGGCAGACCTACACTTCCCATCTGAACCTACAATTAGCTTCTCGTTTCGGGCTAGTTTCCAGGTGCCCCGGGGGGTTGAGTCTTTTAGAAGAACTACCGTACCTTCCTTTAGTAAAGGGCTGGGAGTGTTCGCGTTCACGTTCTGTACTGTTCGAGCGTGGGCTTCTCTCAAATTCAACAAGTACAGACCCTGCCAACCCCACCAAAATTGATTGACTAATTGCTGAATTTCAGTCCAGTACTTGGTTAATCTCTCGTTACATTTATTAGTACGATAAGGAACAAACTCTGGGTCATCTTCGGCAATAAGCGGCGGCAAAACAAGAGAATTTCGATCCATCAAAATGTTGGAGGCGAAATTATTTGTTCCAAGGAATTAGTAGGTGAGCACAAAGGTCTACTGTTTATGACGCCCTCTATCTCAATTACAATAGTTTCCAATTCGCAGAGCGAAATTGTCTTAGAGGCCAAAACACGTTTCAGAATTTTCTTTACGGATTGAACTAACCTCTCGTAAAATTCCCCCATCCAGGGAGACAAGGATGGAATGAAACGCCACTTAATTTCTTTCAGGCTCAGAAATTCTGCCACTGGAGAGTTTTGCAAATAAGCCTGATTCCACAAGAACTTTAGCGACGTTTCTCCTAGTTTAAAGTTAGTAGCGTTATCAGATATGACCAAATCAGGCACCCCCTGCCGACCGCAGAACCGTCTAAAAGCGCTGAGAAATTCTTCTACTGTACAATCCTGTACGATCTCGAGGTGGATCGCACGAGTTACGGCACAAGTCAGTAAACAAATCCAGACCTTTTCCGGCGTTTTTGAAGACTTTAGCACAAACAAAGGGCCCAAGTAGTCAATTCCTACAACCGAAAAAGGCGGCTGCCGTTTGACGCGACAAGCCCGTAGATACTGTTGTTTGGGTATGGGATTTTCAGGAATCGGTTCGGTGTGGGTAGGTATTTTTCGGCATACCCAGGAATCGGTTCGGTATGGGTAGGTATTCGCAAAAATACCGGTATACCGGTATTTATTCGGTATTTGCTGGAAATGTTTTGCAACGTCAAAACACTGAATTTCCCATTTACAAGGCCATGGATTCAGTCATTTCAAAGGTCAGAGGCTAGAAATTTCATCAAAAGCAATGGGATTTACAGTTTTTAGGAATTTTTTAAAATCTTTTTTTGAAAATCGTTTCTAAAAATAATTTTGGCTAAGAGAAATGCTTCCATAGTACTGTAGTTTTAAGGCCTACTAGTGTACAGTATGGAGCTCTAACCAGCAGTGACAAAAAGCGGGGTTATTTTGTTGATTGTGATTGTACTGTACATCAAGAACACAGAGACTTGATTATTGACCAGCAGTGTTTATGTTTAGCGAAAACTAGACCAAGGCTTTCTAATGACAAAGCAAGTTTGGGACGGGGAGTAGGGTCCGCAGGACTAAAAATCTTTCAAATTCGATATTTTGGGAGGATATCGTATTAGAATGTGTTTCTGCATGCCCCAAAAATGCAAAATTACAAAGAAAACATTATGATTACAGGGAATTTTCGATAAAAATTGCACTAAGCAAGACAAAAAATACCGATTCCCAAATACCTGGGTATTCCCAAAATAATCGGTATACCCGGTATGGGTATTTATTAAAATACCTGGAATCGGTAGGTATTTATTGGGTAGGTATTCCCAAAAATACCCATTTTTCGGTATGGGTTCGGTATACCCAATCAACAGTACCCGTAGAGGCGGCGGATTGGGAGCCTTGAACGGTTTGCCGGACCACCGTCTGCACACTCGGCAGTCTCTTAAAACTGAACGCACTGCAAGCCGTCCTTGTGGGATCCAATACCGGTACCGAACATGACTAAGTGTTAAATTAGGACCGGCGTGCAACACAGCTCGGTGGGCTGCATCGACAAGCAGAGACGTTAACGGGTGTCGTTTAGGCAACAGAACAGGGTGTGACATATCGGGCGTGAGGTCAGCATTTTCGAAGCGTCCACCACACCTAATCAAGTTACCCTTGTCTAGCTGTAAACCTAGTTGCTTAACTAAGGAGGGAACTTTGGTTAGCGCATTTGTTTTGAGCGCTTTGTACTCTAAAGGAAATGCGGTTCGCTGCATCCACTCAAGCCACATTTGCTTGGCGTGACGGAATTCTTGATCATCTAATGGAGGGACATTTTCTACCATAGTTAGGTTCTGGAAATCGGTGTTTCCGGACCACCGTCCTTTCCAATTTTTGATTGCTCTCAAAACCCAGGCGGTAACCCGAAAAAGTTTATGGGCACTGCTAAATTTTGTAACGTCTAAGGGACCGTCAATAAATTCAAGAGGCTTGGGCCTCTAGGCCGAGCGCCTCTAACAGAGGCCTTCGGGACTCTAGCGCAAGAGGATCGGGAACCCTTACTTAGTTATGCAAACTTGTCAGGCGCAGCTGTTGTTGCTATCCAATATTTATGGGCACATGTTGCACCTGTCTGTGACCAGGCCTGGGCGTCCAGGCAAGCTGACCCGCTACATTTGACCCGGCCGGCCGGTACTGCTGCTCAATTGACGGGTGGCCACGCTAGCGTTTCCGCTTCTGCGCCGATCCGTTCTGCCCGACTTCGCTCCTCAATATGTAATCTAACTCGCGCTCAGCAACAACAGACTGTAAAGAGGGGTGAAAATCAGCGTAGGCGCGTATGGCGTCAACAGAGAACGGGGGCAACCACTGGTTGTTTATTTCGCCAAACACCACAAAGTCAAGCTCAGCGAGAGCTTGCTCAAACGTTAAATCAGACATTGCAGTGGTAGTGGTAACTGGCAGATCGAGGACACGCCGCTGAGCGGCCTTTCCTACTTTGCTTTCAAAACTTCGGTTTCTGTGAACTGTGTGTGAAACAGTTGCTACAGCTTAGGTGCGCTTCTCAAGTGCAGAGGCTGTTGGTCGGTGCTTTTGATTAGCGACGGTGCGGCCAGATAAAGTAGCCAACTCATTATCACAACACCTTGTACCACGTTATTGGAGTAATTAATGGAACTCTTTACTGTTTGTTTACTAATAAAAACGCTTATGACTGATTAGCTAAACTAGCATTTAGAGTAGCCTAACCCGATTTTGATTATTAACTCATATCACCAAACAGCATAAAAGCCGGGCTTACAATTACAAATGTTTGAAAATTAGCCTGCTTCGCTGCTGACCGGCCTGGTCAAACTGCCACATGTTTATAGCCCGCCCATAACAGCTGGGGAACGTAAGGCGATACACTTGCATAACAAATGTCAATCATTCCGGATTAGCAAGGAGACCGGAGACCCTTAAGCAAGAGGACCAAGGGCCTCTGTTAGGGGCCCGGCCGAAGGGACGCCGGGCCTCTTGATTTTATTGATGGTCCCTAACCCAACAGGCGGCTCAATTGGTTTTGCATCAACTACTGTCAGTCAGAGAGACTAAGCCATAGACGAATCGGTTCCTTTTATGGCTTACCTCTCCGACTATGGCTATGATGTTCCATCGATGGCTATTGACCGCCTACTTAGCCATACATGGCTACTTAGCCCTCTATGGCTACTTAGCCCTCTATGGCTACTTAGCCTTCTATGGCTACCACTCTTCCACAGCATAGCCAACTATGGCTACGTAGCCATCTATGGCTATGTAGCCATCTATGGCTACGTAGCCATAGATGGCTAAAAAGGCGGGGCCTCCTCAAGTTTAGCCATAGATGGCTACATAGCCATAGATGGCTACGCATCAACATAGCCATCTATGGCTACATAGCCATCTATGGCTAAAAGTGTGGGGCCTCCTCGATTTTAGCCATAGATGGCTACATAGCCATATATAGCTACATAGCCATAGATGGCTACGTAGCCATAGTTGGCTACCGCTCTTTCACAGCATAGCCAACTATGGCTACTTAGCCATCTATGGCTATGTAGCCATCTATGACTACGTAGCCATCTATGGCTAAAAGTGGGCAGACCCTGTTTTTTGTAGTCATAGATGGCGACATAGCCATAGATGGCTATGTTGATACGTATTTGGCTGAAAGTGAGCGGGGCCTGCCTTTGTAGTCATAGATAGCTACTTAGCCCTCTACGGCTACCCAGTTCGGGCAGACCAAACTCCGATTGGTGATGGTTCCCAATGAGCCCCTCGCATGACAGGACCGAATGTTATGACTTTTCGTGGTGGGACTCTAACTGGGAAGATTTGTCATCGGTAAGAAGTGCGCCAAATTCAAATGACTCAGGTACTGGCACCTTCTACTGAACCTAAATCGTCTTCATCCTCCAGGCCACCTCTGTCATTCGCTGACTTCCAGATCGTACCAGAACCACTTCGATCATCCAGCCCGCCACTTACAATTTGCATGTCATCAATCTTCGCCGAAGTACTATCCCGGGAATCCGCCAATTTGGAGTTGAAGAAGGTGAAGCTGCCGATTTTCATTCAGCTTTCCACGATTCCCACTCTTCTAGCTTCTGTACTTCTTCAACAAACTCTCTCCTTCCAGCCACACCACTTTGATCTACTTTAAATCGTCCCGCCGAAGTACTATCCTGAGAATCGGGCGATTTGGAGTGGAAGAAGGTGAAGCTGCCGATTTTCCTTCAGCTTTCCACGATTCCCACTCTTCTAGCATCTGTACTTCTTTGCATGGTTTCGCCTTCGAGGCACACCACTTCGATCCACTTCAAATCGCGCCGCCAAAGTACTATCCCGAGAATCGGCCGATTTGGAGTGGAAGAAGGTGAAGCTGCCGATTTTCCTTCAGCTTCTTCGAGGCACACCACTTCGATCCACTTCAAATCGCCTCGCCGAAGTACAATCCTGAGAATCGGCCGATTCGGAGTGGAAGAAGGTGAAGCTTCCGATTTTCCTTCAGCTTTACATTGTTTTAAGTCTTGTAGCTTCCATACTGCTTCAATACCTTGTGGGCCTCCAGCGACACCGCTTCTAATCCACTTTGAATCGTCCTGCCGAAGTACTGCCCCAGAATCGGCCGAGTTAGGAGTGGCAAGAGATGAAGCTGCCGATTTTCCTTCAACTTTCCGTTATTTTAACTACTGCTTCAAATACAAAGTTTGCATCAAATATGCTTACTACAATATCCGATCCAACCGGGACCATCATATTCAGACTTAGCTAAACGAGAGCTTTTGATTGAGTACCTACATGCCTATGTTACGAAGCAGCGATAAAAAGTTAGAAAATTTGCATAAAAAATTTGCATATTCAAAATGTCAATTTCTACGTAGCCATCTATGGCTACATAGCCATCTATGGCTACGTAGCCTTCCATGGCTAAAATGGCTCAATCGATTTTAGCCATAAAAGGCAACATAGCCATAGATGGCTATGTAGCCATAGATGGCTATGTATAATTCGATAGCCATCTATGGCTACTCTCAAAATGAAACTGAAATTCGGAATTTGCCGATCAGCTGTTTCAGTTTCATTTTGAGAGTAGCCATAGATAGCTATCGGATTTTTGTGTAGCCATCTATGGCTATGTAGCCTTTTATGGCTAAAAACGATTGACCCATTTTAGCCATGGAAGGCTATGTAGCCATAGATGGCTATGTATAATTCGATAGCCATCTATGGCTACTCTCAAAATGAAACTGAAATTCGGAATTTGCCGATCAGCAATTTCAGTTTCATTTTGAGAGTAGCCATAGATGGCTATCGAATTTTTACGTAGCCACCTATGGCTACATAGCCTTCTATGGCTATGTAGCCTTTTATGGCTAAAATCGATTGAGCCATTTTAGCCATGGAAGGCTACGTAGCCATAGATGGCTACGTAAAAATTGACATTTTGAATATGCAAATTTTTTATGCAAATTTTCTAACTTTTTAACGCTGCGTCGTAACATAGGCATGTAGGTACTCAATCAAAAGCTCTCGCTTAGCTAAGTCTGAATATGATGGTCCCGATTGGATCCGATACTGTAGTAAGCATATTTGATGCAAACTTAAGTCTTGTAGCTTCCATACTGCTTCAATACCTTGTGGGCCTCCAGCCACACCGCTTCTAATCCACTTTGAATCGTCCTGCCGAAGTACTGCCCCAGAATCGGCTGAGTTAGGAGTGGCAAGAGGTGAAGCTGCCGATTTTCCTTCAACTTTCCGTTATTTTAACTACTGCTTCAAATACAAAGTTTGCATCAAATATGCTTACTACAATATCCGATCCAATCGGGACCATCATATTCAGACTTAGCTAAGCGAGAGCTTTTGATTGAGTACCTACATGCCTATGTTACAACGCAGCGTTAAAAAGTTAGAAAATTTGCATAAAAAATTTGCATATTCAAAATGTCAATTTTTACATAGCCATCTATGGCTATGTAGCCTTTTATGGCTAAAATGGCTCAATTGTTTTTAACCATAAAAGGCTACATAGCCATAGAAGGCTATGTAGCCATAGATGGCTACATAAATTCGATAGCCATCTATGGCTACTCTCAAAATGAAACTGAAATTGCTGATCGGCAAATTCCGAATTTCAGTTTCATTTTGAGAGTAGCCATAGATGGCTATCGAATTATACATAGCCATCTATGGCTACATAGCCTTCCATGGCTAAAATGGGTCAATCGTTTTTAGCCATAAAAGGCTACATAGCCATAGATGGCTATGTAGCCATAGATGGCTGCACAAAAATCCGATAGCTATCTATGGCTACTCTCAAAATGAAACTGAAATAGCTGATCGGCAAATTCCGAATTTCAGTTTCATTTTGAGAGTAGCCATAGATGGCTATCGAATTATACATAGCCATCTATGGCTATGTAGCCTTTTATGGCTAAAATCGATTGAGCCATTTTAGCCATGGAAGGCTACGTAGCCATAGATGGCTATGTAGCCATAGATGGCTACGTAGAAATTGACATTTTGAATATGCAAATTTTTTATGCAAATTTTCTAACTTTTTATCGCTGCTTCGTAACATAGGCATGTAGGTACTCAATCAAAAGCTCTCGCTTAGCTAAGCCTGAATTTGATGGTCCCGATTGGATCGGATACTGTAGTAAGCATATTTGATGCAAACGTTCTATTTGAAGCACTAGTTAAAATAACGGAAAGTTGAAGGAAAATCGGAAGCTTCACCTTCTTCCACTCTGAATCTTCCGATTCTCAGGATTGTACTTCGGCAGGGCGATTTGAAGTGGATCGAAATGGTGTGCCTCGAAGAAGCTGAAGGAAAATCGGCAGCTTCACCTTCTTACACTCCAAATCGGCCGATTCACAGGATAGTACTTCGGCGGCGCGATTTGAAGTGGATCGAAGAGGTGTGCCTCAAAGGAGAAAGCATGTCAAAGAAGTACAGAAGCTAGAAGATTGGGAATCGTGGAAAATCGTGAAGGAAAATCAGCAGCTTCACCTTCTTCCACTCCAAATCGGCCGATTCTCGGGATAGTACTTTGGCGGGACGATTTAAAGTAGATCAAAGTGGTGTGGCTGGAAGGAGAGAGTTTGTTGAAGATGTACAGAAGCTAGAAGAGTGGGAATCGTGGAAAGCTGAAGGAAAATCGGCAGCTTCACCTTCTTTGACTCCAGATCGGCCGATTCCCAGGATAGTACTTCAGTGAAGATTGATGACGTGCAAATCGTGAGTGGCGGGCTGGATGATCGAAGTGGTTCTGGTACGATCTGGAAGTTAGCGAATGGCAGAGTTGGCCTGGAGGATGAAGACGATTTAGGTTCAGTGAAGGTGCCAGTACATGAGTGATTTGAATTTGGCGCACTTCTTTCCGATGACAAGTCTTCCCGGTTAGGGTCCCACCACGAAGTCATAACATTCGGTCCTGTCATGCGAGGGGCTCATTGGCCCATCAGAAAACTACTCCAATTGGAGTTTGGTCTGCCCAAACAGGGTAGCCATAGAGGGCTAAGTAGCCATCTATGACTACAAAGGCAGGCCCCGCTCACTTTCAGCCAAATATGTATCAACATAGCCATCTATGGCTATGTAGCCACCTATGACTACAAAAACAGGGTCCGCCCACTTTTAGCCATAGATGGCTACGTAGCCATAGATGGCTACATAGCCATAGATGGCTAAGTAGCCATAATTGGCTATACTGTGAAACAGCGGTAGCCAACTATGGCTACATAGCCATCTATGGCTACGTAGCCATCTATGGCTATGTAGCCATCTATGGCTAAAATCGAGGTGGCCCCACACTTTTAGCCATAGATGGCTACGTAGCCATAGATGGCTATGTTGATGCGTAGCCATCTATGGCTATGTAGCCATCTATGGCTAAACGCGAGGAGGCCCCGCCTTTTTAGCCATCTATGGCAACGTAGCCATAGATAGCTATGTAGCCATAGATGGCTACATAGCCATAGTTGGCTATGCTGTGGAAGAGTGGTAGCCATAGAGGGCTAAGTAGCCATAGAGGGCTAAGTAGCCATAGAGGGCTAAGTAGCCATGTATGGCTAAGTAGACGTTCAATAGCCATCGATGGAACATCATAGCCATAGTCGGAGAGGTAAGCCATAAAAGGAACCGATTCGTCTATGGCTTAGTCTCTCTGACTGACTGTAGACAGCGTAGCAGTAGTTTGCAGCAGGTCGACGTCATCCTCATCGACTTTTGGATTGGGTTTTTTATTCTCTGGCCAGTTCAGTTCCGGTTTTCGCAGCCATTCTGGCCCTTCCCACCACAGTTTATTTGTTGCTAAATTACCGTACAGTTCTGGTTTGGTAGGAATGTCGGCCGGATTCATTTTCCCAGGAATACTGCGGAATTCGGCTAACTGGTACTGTTGCACTTCTGAAACTCTGTTCTGCACCCAACGGGGCAAGAGACCTTCCGTTTGCAGCCAAGACAGTACACATTCCGAGTCCGACCACAGATACTGTCTACTAATGTTGCACTGGATTTGTTGGAAAGTGAATTTTAGAGCACGAATGCCTAAGAGCACCCCCATCAGTTCCAAGCGCGGGAGGGTCAACTGCTTCATCGGAGCAAGTCTATTTTTTGTGAACAGAATTGCTGTCTGCACCGGTTTGCCAGGATTTTCTATCCGAACATAAATTACAGCACAGTACGCCTTGGCAGAGGCGTCAGTAAAGCAGTGCAATTGCAATTCTGACTCAGCGCTCATTTCACCTAGCACTCGGGGGATACTGTAGCTAGCTAGGGAGCGAATGGAAGGCAGTAAATTTTTTGCGCGCTCTAAATGCGTGCCTGTCAGATCAACGTCCCAGTCTACCTTTTCGGCCCACAGTGACTGAACCAAAACCTTGACTGGTACAACCAATGGGCTGAGAAATCCTAGCGGGTCAAAAACACTTGCGAGGGCAACTAGCAGTTTGCGCTTTGTCACTGACGACTCGACTGACACCTGCTGCGGTTCAGCCCACGAGATGCTGTCAGACTTAGTGTCCCAGAGCCAGACCATACCCAGAACTTTCACAATCTGTTTGGCGGCAACGTCTTCCTTAGGCAGCGCGTTTAGCAATTCAGAGTAATTAGAATTCCATTCGCGTAAATTCATTCCGGCCAATCGGAAGATCTGTTTGGCTTTGTAGTAAAACTTTTGCGCAGCGCTCTGGTCTGGCACACCAAACAAGACATTATCCACATAAATGTTGCGAGCTATTTTTCGCGAAATTTCGCAGGCGATATCAGGACGCAGTAAATGGTGTCGAATTGTGGCTGCCAACAGAAACGGACTTGAAACTACGCCAAAACTCACTCTGGCAAAGCAAAAGGTTTTCAGATCGGCGCGTTCTACATACTGTTGTTTGTGTATACACATACACATTTACCATACACAAAAATACACATTGTTTTTTCAATGTGTATACACATACACATACACATACACCTTGAAAATTCAGATACACATTACCATACACAAACAGTACTCAAAATGTGTATTTTTGTGTATGTATATTTGATCAGCAAAAGTCGATAAAATGTCGAACAGAATCGTAAAATTTCGATGTTTTTGCTGCAGTAATATCCAATCGATATCCTCATAAAGCCTTCATATGGCCTAAGTAACTCGATTTCAAAGCTATCCAAGGTTTCAAGCAGCAGACATTGAGAGATTTGATTTTCCTAGTATTTCTATCTCAAAATATACCAAAAAATTTGCATTTTCAGTACAATACACATACACAAATATACACAAAAATACACATTGTTTTGTTGAATGTGTATACACAAATTACCATACACATTTGAAGGTAAATGTGTATACACTTACACATACACATACACAAACGGAAAATCCAATACCAAACAACAGTAGTTCTACACTCAATTTGTCCAGTTTTTTGAGCCACAAAAACCTGACTAAATCTCTATGACAGGGGTCGACAGCTACTTGCAGAAACGCTTTCTCAATGTCTGAAAGCAGAGCTATTCTTTCGAGGCGAAATCATATTAGTAGCCCTGGTAATTCTTCCATGCCGACTGGCCCGCAATAAAGAGACTCATTCAGACTTTTGGCTGCTTTGGCGGACTTACTGCTAGCATCGAAAACCACCCGAATTTTTGTGGTTTCACTGCTTGGTTTGATCATGCAGTGATGCGGTACATAGTAAACCGGACCGCTGTGCCGTTCAGGTTCCTTTACCTCTTCGATTATACCTAACTGTTCGTACTCTCGAAAGATCTGGTCATATTTTCGTAACAAGTCTGGATTACTATTCAGCCACTTCAACAGCGCGCGCAGTCGGTGCAAGGACAGGTAGTAATTATCGGGCATCATCAATTTGGGGCACCATAGTGGATACTGAACTTGATACCTCTGCTCGTCCTCCATGTACACAATGCTACGTTTGAACTCATCTTGAACTTTGTCATCTTCCGCTCGATGACTGGTTTCGGCAATACCCATAGCGTCCAGTTCCCAAAGCCTTTTGAGACTGTTCTCAAGTATGTTGTGTTCTGATGAAAGCACAGCATTTATGTGACACATGCTACCTTGCTGTTCTGAACTTAGCGCAGAAGAACTCCCGGACAACAAATAACCTAGTGTAGAACTGACTAAGCTAAGGTTTTGACCGAGCTCAACAAGCGGATTCATTTGCACTATCTGGAAAAGGTATTCTGCACCAAGCAAAATGTCAATGTCACAACGACCCTTACTGCTGACACCGGGTGGGTCAGCTAACACAAGTGATTTGAGCTGAGGGTACTGATTCACATCTAAGTTCGAACCTCACAATGGTTGTGTAATATTGTCGCAGGTAACGGCCGAGACGAGTTTAACAGTTTGGTCTTTTTGTTCAATACCAAACTGCACCTTGTGCGTTTTGAGCAAATACGGTTTCTGTGCAAATCCCGAGACCAAGAACTCTTCCTTTTCCAAAGTTCTTAGCCCCAAACTTCTGCTAAGTTCTGCACATATAAACGTGCATTGACTGCCCGAATCCAGGAGCAGCCTTGTGTTGGCCCACTTCTGGGTCTCAGGGTTGCACACCCACACCTTCGCCATTAACAGCAATGCGTTTCCGCCTTCCTGATTGACAGTGCAAATGGAAGATGTCGGAACTTCGGCATTATTGTTAAACTCTGACTCGTCCTCAGTCTCAGGCTCAGTAGCCACCATCACCCTTGACGGAGTGAACCTTGCCTTTGCTTCAGGTTTTGTTTTCGTTTCGCTAGACATATTTCCAAATTTCTGGGGGCAAAGAGACCGATGGTGATTTGTATTGGTGCAATAAATGCATTTACGTTTCAAGTTTGGGCAGTCTCTGACGGCATGGACCACACTCAAACACTTAAAACATAATCTGCTTTTCTTTATGAAATCATGCCGCTTACACACGTCTGGGTACACTTCACATTGATCAGAGTAATGCGCACCCTTGCAGTACACACAAGATCTGGAAGTTGACCGGTTCACCAGCGCGTGTGCAGTTGAAAGACTGCCAATCGATTTTTTTGGTTGCGACCTTTCGCCTGTTTGACCTGCGAACTGGGCAACGAAGGTGGCTGCTTGAATTTCAGAATGCAAAAACTCTCTTAGACATTTGATCTGATTTCTCTCAGATTCGATTTTTGGAGATACATCTTTCAACAGTCTGTTTGGAACCTTTTTTAGCAAAACATATGCCAGAAAGTCTTCGTTCACCATATCTCTGCCCAATTCCTCTAAGCTGCATACATGTCTTTCGATTTCCATGTACAATTCTTGCAAGATATCGGGCGTGTCTTGCGCCACAGGCAAATTTTCTAACACTGAGTAGTGCACTGCGATCAAACGCTTGTCGTTTCCGCACTGCCTTTGCAGCAGCTCAACTGCTCTATCGTAGGAGACATCTGTTACTGGAATACCAGCGATCATTTTTTCGGCAGTGCCTGAGAGTACAGACTTCAAGTGTGCGACGTTGTGCGCTCATCCTCTCGGCGCGGCAACAAACTTGCCGCAAAATCGGCACAAAGCTCCACCCAGGCCACCGAAAGCTGGTGACAGCGAGTAGGTAAAATGGGAGCCGACTGGATCTGCCGTTGCACCGAAGCCGCTCCACAAAGCATGCCGCATTGGAGAAGAAGATCTACAATGTCAGAAGCTGTCTGAGAAAGCAACTATGCCGCGAGCCCTCTGACATATGGGGCATCGGCGGCCGTCGGGAGCTTTCAGCATCATTTGATCAACACGTGGGCTACCCTCCTGGTGACCGCCACCCAGCAGCATGGCTAGGAGTGACTGGCAGTGAAAGAAGGGCAACGTCCCAGATGACGAATCACGGGGGTAGCGAAATGGACCGCAAGTCTGATCTTAGGCCGTAAGACCCCCGCAAATCGGATCAGATCGGCCCATAACTTTTGATCCCAGATTAGTCTGCAACTCTACCACATGCAGTATGAAACGAGAGACATTGCTTAATAAAACATGACAGGTCCTATAGCTGGGAACCTTGGCACCAAAAAGCAAAAGTGATGGCTATCTCCAAAAACTAAGAAATTCTAAGCCAAAAACGAAAAACATTATGGAAAAACCAACTGCACCAATAGAAAATTCAGAATGTTTGCAAACTTTTGATCATAATATGTTTATATATTGCCGTAAAAGTACAGGGTGTCTCAAAAAATGATCACATTTCTTTTTACTGCCATTTCCGCAAATTTTGACCAAATAGGCTGAAATTTGCACCATAGGTGCCCAAGTTCGGGCAATTTTATGTGTTAAAGTTTGGTGCACTAGGCTTGACTCATTCCCGAGAAATTTCAAAAAAGTGAAATTTGTTAAATCAATAGTGAAAGCCGGTCACCGTAAAAAATGATCACATTTCTTTTCACTGTGATTTCCGCAAATTTTGACCAAATAGGCTGAAATTTGGACCATATGTGCCCAAACTCGGGCAATTTTATGTGTTAAAATTTGGTGCACTAGGCTTGACCAATTCTCGAGAAATTTCAAAAAAAGTGAAATTTGGTAATTTCAATACCAAAAGCCGGTCACCGAAAAAACGTTACATTACATTATCGCCTAAGCTCTAACGATAGCGTTGGAGTTCATGCGTCAACTTTTTACACACGAATTACCCTGAACGTCTGCGTTTACACTCGAAATTTCATCCAATTCCATCAAAAATTAGAAAAGATACAGGAAAAGGAAATGTTTCCATTTTTCGGTGACCGACTTTCACAATTGAAATTACCAAATTTCACTTTTTTTTGAAATTTCTCGTGATTGAGTCAAGCCTAGTGCACCAAACT
>JASANB010003950.1:0-31028 GCA_030248155.1 Sabatieria punctata
CATGTAACAGCTCCGGGCCGACCTGGGGGGAGGGGGTAGGGGGGTTTTTTCCTCAGGTGGGGGGTCGAGGGGGGGGTTTCGCCCAGGTGGGGGGTCCCAAATTTAAAAAAGCTCCAAAACGCCTAGAAATGCGTTTTTAGCACGTTTTTTCAGTAAGGACGCTAAAAATCGCAATTTTAAGCTGCCAAATAGCGTTTTAAAGCTAAAAACAAGCAAAAAATGACAAAAAGAGCTTCCAAAAACACCGATTTTTCTTAAATATCAGCAGTGGAAACGCCAAATTCGGTTTCCAAAGGCTTTTCAAGTGAATTTTAGGCTAAAAATTAGTGATTTCTGACCCAGTTTGTTAATACTGGAGCCACCACTAGTACTTGTATTTTTTGGTCGGGGGGGGGTCCCTTAACCTGTCTCGGGGGGGGGGTGAGGGGGGTTTGGCATTTCCAGCCGGGGGGTAACCCCCCCAAACCCCCCCCTAGTACATGTATGGTTGCAACAGTTCGCCTTTGTCTGACATCGTGAGCACGCTGGGCACTGACTTAACACAGCCGGAATGTCACTCACTGACTTCAGTCACTCGTACTGAGTTGAACACACCACTGTTCTGTTGAGTGCTGCGTGGACTTCGAAAGTAGCACCTGCGTCGCCAAAGAAGCTCTGTCGTGTTCTTGGACAACAGACAGAACTTAGTAGAGAGTTTTATGAAACACAACACAAGCCAGTTAGGTAAATACCAAAGCAAAACAATGATCAGACAAGTGAATGATACAAAAGAACGCATACAGTATCAGAAGCTGTGCGCCTTGTCAGAAACAATTGCTTGAAAGACAAAAAAGCGTTTTGAAAGTATGGTCTGAAACTTTTACTATCAGAAATAATTACTTAAAAGAGTGTCAGTAAACTGCCTTAATTGTTTACTGTGAGAAAAAATTGCTAGAAAGATAAACCATGGCTAGAACCGTAGCATATCCCGGGGTTGTATGTTTAGCGTGTACACCCCCGCCCCCAGTAGCGGAGGAGGTAGAAATAAATTGGGCAAAAATAAGACAAACGAATAAAAATTGTGACCTACACCTGTCTATTTTAAAGCTGCTTTTTGAAAGATTTGCCTAATGAGTGCCAGAATTCTTTGGAAGCGAAAGCTGCTTTTTGAAAGATTTGCCTAAGGAGTGCCAGAATTCTTTGGAAGCGAAAGCTGCTTTTAGAAAGATTTGCCTAGAGAGTGCCAGAATTCTTTGGAAGCGAAATCTGCTTTTTGAACGATTTGCCTAAAGAGTGCCAGAATTCTTTGGAAGCGAAAGCTGCTTTTTGAAAGATTTGCCTAAAGAGTGCCAGAATTCTTTGGATTGGAAGGGAAAATCCCTGGCTTTGAAAGATTTCCCAAAAAGAATGTCAGAATTGTTTCAAAGGGAAAGCTGCTTTTTGAAAGATTTGCCTGAAGAATGTAAAATTCTTTGGAAGAGAAGTTTGCTTTTTTGAAAGATTTGCCAGAAGACTGTAGAATTCTTTGGAAGGGTATTGAAAATTCGTGTTTTTGAAAGATAACTCAAAGGAATGTCAGAATGCCTTAGAACGGAATGCTGTTTTGAAAGATTTGCCTAAAGTGTGCCAAAATTATTTGGTAAGGAAACCTGCTTGTTGAAAGATTTGCTTAAATCGTGTCAGAATTCATTGGAAGCGAAAACTTCTTTTTGAAAGATTTGCCTAAAGAGTGCCAGAATTCTTTGGAAGAAAAAACTGCTTTCTGAAAGATTTGCCTAAAGAGTGCCAGAATTCTTTGGAAGCGAAAGCTGCTTTTTAAAAGATTTGCCTAAAGAGTGCGAGAATTCTTTGGATTGGAAGGGAAAATTCCTGTTTTTGAAAGATTTCCCAAAAAGAATGTCAGAATTCTTTCGAAGGGAAAGCTGCTTTTTGAAAGATTTGCCAGAAGACTGTAGACTTTTTTGGAAGGGAATTGAAAATTCGTGTTTTTGAAAGATAATCTAAAGGCATGTCAGAATGCCTTAGAACGAAATGCTGCTTTGAAAGATTTGCCTAAAGTGTGCAAGAATTCTTTGGAAGTGAAATCTGCTTTTTGAAAGATTTGCCTAAAGAGCGCCAGAATTCTTTGGAAACGAAAGCTGCTTTTTGAAAGATTTGCCTAAAGAGTGCCAGAATTCTTCGAAAGCGAAAGCTGCTTTTTGAAAGATTTGCCTAATGAGTGCCAGAAATATTTGGAAGCGAAAGCTGCTTTTTGAAAGATTTCCTAAAGAGTGCCAGAATTCTTTGGATTGGAAGGGAAAATCATCTGAAAGAATTATCTGAAGAGCTTACTGTCAGCAAGACTTGTTTGAAAGAGAAAACTGCATCTGAAAGAATTGCACACCCAGTTTCTTCAAATAAAAGTTTACTGACGTTTTCCTCTGCTGCCGGTCTAATTTTGTAAAAAATTTCCCAAAAATCTGTCTCTGCCTCTAAAACTGAGAGGATCTTCAAAATGATGAAACTATCTAAAGTTTTATACACTCATTTTGAAGAACCGTCTTGTTCACTCTGATTGCTCCTGGATGACATACGTGCTTCTGAGGACCTTGCCGTCATACACTAAATGATCTGGCTAGGTATGTAGGACGTAACAACACAACATGGTCTCTATCTGATGCAGTTTTTCCCTCTGATTCTGACTATGACTTTATTTTGGCGCTAGATAGCCCAAAAAAGTTATAGGCCTCCAAAATTTCATCAACATCTGTGCTCTCTTGAGTCAAATAATACAACTTCGGAGGTCCGTAACTTTCTTCTTTCATTTGAGTACACTTGGTGGTATGCTAGTCCATAGGCATAATACATCTAATATACAGGGTCCGCCAAAAAAAAACAACCCAGCAGATTTTTCGCTGTAGCAACCGAACCGCAAATCTCAACCGATTTGAATGAATCCTTTTTTAAGACGCAATTTCTGAGAGAATACAGTACAATGTAGCTCCCTACTTCAAATGCGGTTCAACCATTTCTCACGACTCAGAAAATCTAGCAGAAAAGACCCTGGAGTAAACAGTTGCTGAGAAGCGACATGGCAAGTGTACAGTAACTTTAACTTTACTTACAATGCACGTGTACACCACAAACGCAGTGCCCAAAGGGCCACATGCGAGGCACTCACCGGGGCCGAACCCCACTGTGTCTTACGCTGGCCGCATGGGAACCGACATTGCTCACCACTACGCTACAGACGCAGACAGACAGTAGTGTCAGTGTTGTTGACTGACTGCCAGTAAACAGTTGAGAGCATCACAACAGCAGGCTGATACTTGGGAACCAACTTTGGTAGCAGTACAGTCCACTTGTTCAGTTGTATGTCATATTCTTCCACAATGACACCCACACTCATTCTGCTGTCCCCTACAGCCAACAACTTCTGTCCAACACTGAGCAACTTGAAAGCAGCTCGGCTGTGGTTCTTTCCTGCTCCAGCTATTTGTGGCTGGGTGGTAGCGGCTGCAGTGGCTGGAGGAGTATGTAGGGATGCCGTCCACGTACACGTGCCCCCCACAAATGTAGATGAACTCTCCGTTTGAAACAGCAGCAGATCCATAGCTCCGGGTGCTGTGAGTCACTCTCTGCCAGGAGTTTTGACTGAAATGTAGAGAAATTAAAGGTAAAAAGGGATTTCTGCTTCTTCAGTAAAAGGAAATCTGAATGAAATTTAATGAAGTTTAAAATAAATCAAATGAATAATTTTGCTCATTTGGCAGTTACTTTGTTCAAATCAAAGACACAACCTTCGATCAAACTTCTCCACCAATCCAGTAACTCCACGTCCTCCTTTATCATAGCGACCCCCAAACACAAACAGAGATCCTCGATGCTCTGTCATCCCCATACAAATTCTCTTCACTTGCATAGGGGCCATCAGTTTCCAAGCTCCCTCCTCCACCTCAAGACATTCACAAGTATTCATCGGTTCTAGGTTTCGGTCCCTGCCCCACGACTCTAGCCTCCAAGGGTCAAGAATTAGTGGCTTTGCGACGCAGTAAACTTGGTTTTGGCTTCAGTGCAGTCTGGCCGGCACAGTTGGTGTAGTGGTTTAGGCCGCATGGCCACTGTGCGCGACGTCGTGCGCTCATCCTCACCATAACGAAAGCTCCGAGTACAGCTGCAGATGCTAAGAGGACACACATCTTTCCATTCAAAACAGCTGAATTTGGATTTCTTCGTGGCTTCCATCTGGTAGGACTTCACACGTCACCAATTCTTTCGCGAAGCAGGGTGTTCTGCAGAATTTTGGTGTTTGACTGATTTGAACCTTTCAGAGTGAACTGTTCAATAGCATTCGAGCCATAACGACTGTAGCCTCCAAGGGTCAAGAATTTGTTTCTTTGCGATGCAGTAAACTTTGTTTGGCTTCAGTGCAGTCTGAAACGTCTGCAATTATTTCTCACTGGACTTTCACCGATAAAAATCAGATCACGTTGGAACATTGAGGCTCTGCATAGACACGCCACCATAACGATCCGAGTACAGCTGCAGATGCTGTGAGGACACACATCTTTCAATTCAAAACAGCTGAATTTGGATTTCTTTGAGGCTTCCATCTGGTAGGACTTCACATGTGACCAATTCTTTCGCGAAGCAGGGTGTTCTGCAGAATTTTGGTGTTGACTGATTTGAACCTTTCAGAGTGAACTGTTCAATGGCATTTGCGCCATAACGACTGTAGCCTCCAAGGGTCAAGAATTTGTTGCTTTGCGACGCAGTAAGCTTGTTTTCGGCTTCAGTGCAGTCTGAAACGTCTGCAATTATTTCTCACTGGACTTTCAGCGACAAAAATCAGACCACGTTGGAACATTGAGGCTCTGCATAGACACGCCACCATAACGAAAGCCCCGAGTACAGCTGCAGATGCTATGAGGACACACATCTTTCCATTCAAAACAGCTGAATTTGGATTTTTTTAGGCTTCCATCTGGTAGGACTTCACATGTGACCAATTCTTTCGCGAAGCACGGTGTTCTGCAGAATTTTGGTGTTTGACCGATTTGAACCTTTCAGAGTGAACTGTTCAATGGCATTCGCGCCATAACGACTGTAGCCTCCAAGGGTCAAGAATTTGTTGCTTAGCGATGCATTAAACTTGGTTTTGGCTTCAGTGCAGTCTGAAACGTCTCCAATTATTTCCCACTGGACTTTCACCGATAAAAATCAGAGCACGTTGGAACATTGAGGCTCTGCGTAGACACGCTACCATAACGATCCGAGTACAGCGTCTGTGTCTGTGGTGTATTGGAGAGTATCTCGGCTCCCGTGCACGCGGCGCATGACACGTAGCGGGTTCGAGTCCGTCTCGGCCCATCCTGATTGCCTCGCATGTGGCCCGTCTGGGTTATTGCTGGATTGTATCTGGTGTACATGTGCGTTGTATAAAGTTATTTTTTATTTATTTTTATTTACAGCTGCAGATGCTGTGAGGACACACATCTTTCCATTCAAAACAGCTGAATTTGGATTTCTTTGAGGCTTCCATCTGCTAGGACTTCACATGTGACGAATTCTTCACATGTGGCCAGATTTTGAGCAAAAATATTAGCAAATGAAAAGCTCTTGTAGACCATTGTTTGAAATCTTGGATAGCCTTGAATTGAAATTGAGTTGCTTAGGGCCATTTCAAGGCTTTATGAGGTTTATGCAGGGATGTGAGGTGGGAAAAAAACACCGGAAAAAAACTGTTTTTTTCGTCGGAAAAAAACATAAATCGCGGAAAAAAACTCAAGCTAAAAATAGCTAATTTACGTCATTTTTCGTTTAAAAAATGGACTTTTGCTATGTATAATAGGCCATACTGACTCAAAACTGTTAGAAAAACAACAAAAAAGACCAAATTTGGCATGAAAAAACAAAAATGCAAACTGCTGTAAGAAAATTTGCATATAGCGTTATTTATGGAACCTGTCAGGCACTGTTTCATGCCTGTTTCGTGATTTATATCAATGTAACACGTGTATTTCTGGTCTAACAAGACTGAGGAAGGCGCTAGAAAGCGTTAGGAATCATAAAACCAGCCTAGGATACTCAGAACTTGGGCTGGAGTTTTTTTCCGCGATTTAGGAAAAAAACCGGAAAAAAACTGGAAAAAAACAGGCCGAGGTTTTTTTCGGAAAAATATACAACCCTGGGTTTATGCACTCCCTATTAATAATACAGGCTGTATGGATGAATGGATTGTCCAGGCAGGGCCGTCGTGCATTACGCGACACTGCGGGCCCCCATCACTCACACCCACATCCTGCCCTTCCTTTGCTGCCTTTGCTACTAGCCGCACACATGCTCGGTGTCAGTCTAGGCGGGTCTCAGTGGTAGCTGTCCCCGTTCCCGTATGTCCCAAGACATGTGCATGTGTGGTTGCTATTGTAGCTTTAGGTGCCAAGGCAGATCCAGTCGGTTCCCATTTACCTACTCGCTGTCACCAGCTTTCGGTGGCCTGGGTTTTGCTTTGCGCAGACGACTCAAGAAACTTGCCCCGCCGTGTAGCAACGCTGGACCACGCACACAGTGTGGCTTTGCGGCCTAAACCTCTACACCAACTAACTGTGCCGGCTTGTGTATGGTAAATGTGTGTGTATACACAAATAACAGTAGCCTATGGCATAAATTATACCTTGATGATGAATAGTTGAAAAGTTTCTGACTTTTGCTGATTCCCCTGCCAAATAGCCATATTATTATTATTATTATTATGATTTGGTTGGGGTAGGTACAAGGACTAGTGGGGTACGTAGTTAAACAGACAATGCTTTTGTTATCAGAAACAACTTTGTAGCTAGGTCACTGAGTTAGAACAACTAGCATATCTGTCCAGATGGCTTATCAGGCCTTTCTTCCCCGCCGCACCTTTCGGACATGCCCACTCACAACACACCTATGTATTTTGCACCAACATGATGACATTGTTTGTACACAGACAGGCTGAGTGATTCTTTACACAGACATGGTTTTAAAATTCTAGTTGAAATAACTGTCGTAAACATTTCGTAAAAGTTTCTTTCGCAAGTAAAGTGCATGCATACTGAAGACTTTACGATCGGATCAGAGCTATGACTAAAATGGCCTTTTGTGAATAGTAACAATGCAACTACGAATACAATACGTAGGCGGTTTGTAGGAATGCCTCCCGACTAGTGTTTCCGATCAAATTATAACTAAATAACAAAATTAAATTGTTTTGGCCAAAATCACCAAGTAAATAGCAATTAGAGCCGGTTTTTCTAAGTATCGACTCCTCCCGGACAAATCTCAACTTTTTGTCTCCGATTTGACTAAAATTTTTATTTTGGTTTAATTTGTCCTAAAAAGACATGTTATCACCTTCCCAGTCATTTTTGAGAGGGTCACTTTTTCGACCCAACCTCAGCTTTCGGCTTACAACTCGGTAAGCAATCAATGTAGAAAATTGGCGATTGCATATTTAGAATGAGAAGAGCGTTCTCTTTCAAACAATACCCCACTCGACCAGAGTTCTGACAAAATGTTTTTTCGAATCCCTTCCGGACCCGATTTGACCCCCCTACAACCCCCATTCCGATAACTTTATTTCATGGAAATGTAGCGCTATCTATTCGCTTTCGAGCGCACAAAAAATCGAGAAAAAAGGGGGGACAAATTGAGTTTTTGGGCCTTGAAAGTTGAAAATCCGTGAAATTTTATATAAATTTGGCTTCAGCTGGCTACACTGCAAAGAGCAGAACATGGTCAATTGTGGACCGATCTCCAAGATTTCTGTCATACATATTACACAGTATCTCTTGCATACACTGCACAATTCTGGACTTGCTTAATGCTTTCTGACGCGAATGACATGGCTTCTGGCATATACAGGGTCCGCCAAAAAAGAACCCAGCAGATTTTTTGCTATAGCAACTGCAAATCTCAACCGATTTGAATGAATCCTTTTTAGATGAAAGATTAATAAATTCTTGAAAGATTGATGCAACGTTTATTAAGATAGCCTGCTTAGTTTCCGAGATATTTGTCCTCAAAGTCAAAACAGAGATTTCGGCAATGAACAAGAGTGATAAAGAACAACCCAGCAGATTTTTTGCTTTTGCAACCAGAATCTCAACCGATTTGAATGAATCCTTGTTTGAATGAAAGGCCGATAAATTCTTCAAAGATTGGTGTAATTTTTATTGAGATTCACCCACTGGACCCCAGAGAGCACCACGGTACCCTTCCAAAGTAGGGATGGTTGAGCCAAAAATTCAAAATTTAGGTGTCCACTTCAGAACAGCATTATACACTCAAAATTTGTGCTAGATTGACATTCCATACACCAATACATCCGCAATGTCATGCAGATTTAAAAAATAGTATCCAAAATGCGCTTCAATCTCTCCGTACCGCTGTTTTTTTGCTCACTGACCAAGAAATTGCACTGCGCGCGCCGTTTTTAGGATGAGTCGATGGACTGGATCGGACGCGGTGGCGGGACGATCGGAATTGCAGAGGTAGGTTGAAAGGCCAGGAAATAGCCGGCACAGTTGGTGTAGTGGTTTAGGCCGCATGGCCACTGTGCGCCACGTCGTGGTAGGAGGTAAAATGTACAGTGACAGTGAGTAGGTAAAATGGGAACCAACTGGATCTGCCTAAGCACCGAAAGCCGCTCCAAAAAGCATGCCGCGTTGGAGGGAAGATCAACGACGTCAGGAGCCGTCTGAGAAACCAGCAATAAGGCCAATACCGGTTTGGCCACTTGGCCGGGCAGCCGTTGGGAGCTGACAGCACCATGACTAGGGATGCAACCGAAGTTCGGTATTATTCGGTATGAACCGAATAATTCGGTTACTAGTACTATTCGAATTCGGTGTTCGAATTCGGTATTTTTCAAACCGAATAATACCGAATATTGTAAAACCGTTAAAATTGCGCTGTTTTGTTTAAATTTGTGCAGAAATCACCGAGATATTTCTTCTTTTACATCTCTCTGTTCATTTACTATGTTAAATTTTTGGCAAACAATGACTATTCATACAAAAAGTCAACGAACTTCAAGGTCAAGGTTTAACTTACATAAAAATAAACAACAACAGTTCGGCCTTTTCAGTTCCCCGTAGAATACATTGTCAGCTTTCCACTTCTTAACCTAAGCGTTTGTTTTATCTACCAAATACCACATATAAAATCCCATCTATCTTTTCATACGATTCATCCAATCTAAGTTGTATGCCTAAGCTGCCAACTCCAGAGCTTACACTAGTACTGGATGGATGCTCCCTTCCTCCAACTTTCTGTATGCGTTTGTGATTCGGGCGTAAATATCTTCCTGTTATCCGCCACATTCCAGATAATTGAGAAGGCCCATTCGCCAAACCCGCTGACAAAACCAACTTTTAGCTTCAGATTTAGGTTTAGGCTTAGCTCCAGGCTTAGGCTTAGGCTCAGGCTTAGGGGCTAGTGTTTTTATGAAATCTCCGCCATGTGACGGATAATAGGAGGATATATACGCGGAAGTGCCTTTGTGCTGTGACTTCACATGATTAATCAGGGAACTTGTGGCCTAACTCGCGCCTCTTGAAATTGTTTGTTCTCAAATTTTGTACTCGTTCTTTACCGTCAGCAGATCGACCAAATAGGGCTTGTTTTAGTTATAGGCATGGATAAATCTATAGCATTCAAACAATATGTCACTCTACAGCTTTTATAGCATAAAAAAAGTTAGCAAAAAAACAAGAAATACAATGGTAGTTAGACAGCATACAATGCAATGTATTTTGCAATCACGCTGTGAATCATCAATATTCGGTATTATTCGGTTCCGAAAATCCGCTTCGGTATTCGGTACTTTTGTATTCGGTTGCATCCCTAACCATGACGTCACCACGCCAGGCACTCTCTTAGTACCTGGCGCCCAACAGCATGGCTTGGCAGTGAAAGAAGGGCAAACGTCCGAGATGACGATATCAGGGGTAACGAAATAGACCGTGCAGGTCTGATCGTAGGGCTGTACATCGTACGCCCCCCGCCACATCATCGGATGGGAGGCCAGGAAACAGTAGCCAGCAGAATTACAGTTGGGGTGCCGGCGTTATAATTTGCCGGGCGAGTGTTGATGGATAAGAAAACAGCCAAGCAATAGCCGGACGAAAGTAGAGCGACGCCGAGGCGTTGACAAAAAGGCCGGCGGAGTGAAGAGCTATGTACAGTAGGTAGGCCGGGTCGTTAAATAACGGCCAGGCGAAGGTACGAATTAATTGTAGAAAGGCCGGGCGATGACGCGCGGCAAGAAGTCGTACAGTTTGTTGAGTTAGCTCTACACTGCAGCAACTTTGTTTTAGAACGGGCTCCACAATTGCAAACTGATTCAACCGAATTTAGTAAACTCTCATACATACAATACAATAGAATATAGGATGCTCTGAGATATCTGCGTTCATCCCCAACAAACAACCAACCAACCAACCATTCACAGCTGTCAGCACAAGTCAACAGTGATCACCAATCACAGACTACAGTCAAGAGACGGCGGTGAGCGATGCCGGGGCCGCCGTAGCGCTCGTTTTCTCGCTCGAGCACAGCTGTTTAAGTTCCTTCAATTCCGAAATCACGCTGTCGAAGCCATCGCTGCCCGCCTCCACTTCTGCTTCCGATTGTCGGCCGGTGCACTCTATGGCCAGACTACTCGACTGTTCTGACGACCACTCCCGTCGGTCACTACTGCTCGCAGCTTCTGTATCAGCCGCCGGGTGCGAAGAAACCGAACGCTGCGATTTTCGAGCCACCGACTTGGCTTTGCGCTTCGCTTTTCGCTTCTCTTTCGGTGGTGAGACGGCACCTACGTTTGAAAAGAACAGTACAGTATGAGAAAATGGAAACTATTCTTTTTAGGGGCCGTCCATAAACTACGACCTTCAGAGAGGGGCTGCGGAGCCATCTATGGCTACGTAGCCATTTATAGTCAAAAGTGGGCGGGGCCTATCTGGGTAGCCATCTGTAGCTGGTTAGAGAGCCATGATGGATGGCTATCCATTCGCATTCGCAGTGGCTCTGTAGCCTTTCTATGGCTACGGATATGAACTGGATAGCCATCTATGGCTATTGCTACACAGATAGATGATGGCCACCCACTTTTGACTATAGACGGCTATGTAGACATAGATGGCTATGGAGCCATATATGACTCTGCTTTTTAGGAGCCATAGCTACTCATGTCTATGAAGCCATCTAGTTCATTCAAAGCTCAGTAGCCAACTATGACTAACATGCGCTCTTGCGGCCATAGACTTAGGCCATGTCCAACCGATTTAGGCCGCCCCCAGAAGATGTTCCGACCCCCTCCGATTTTCTGGCAAGCAATTTTTTGAGCAAATTTTTGCGATTTTTTGCAATTTCAGACACAAAAACTGCCAAAATCGCCTGTAAAACAGCACTGTATTTCAGCACAAATTAGCAATTTTTAGCGATATAATTTTTAGCCGAATAATTGCGCTTTTTTCGATTTTTGAGCGCTTTTTAGTGCCCAATCCTCTGCCAAAATTTGGGCTCAGACCCCCCAATCCCCTTCGGTGAATGAATGACCTGTTACATGTTTGGCCATAGACAACTATCCATAGCCTTATATCGACGCATAAGCCTTAAAAGGCTTAGTTCAGCTGACTGGATTATTTGGTAGTAGAATCAAGAGCCTCCTGCTTACCCAATTTCTTCAGGGCCACTGGCGACAATTTGGCCTGGTTATAGAATTGGTCGCTAACTCCCTGCGCTCGCAACTTGACAATAGCATGTGCCACGGCCAACTGGTAGCCCTTGCCACTGCGCTTAGAGTTGTAGCGTTTGCCGAAGCTCTCCTCGAACCGTTCCAGCGTATTAATCGGCAGAAATCCGTGCAGTTTAGAGCCCAGCCAGAGAACGCAGGCCTCTCCGCCGGGGTTGAAGCTGTAAATTGTGGCCGGCCAGTACGGCTCGCCGCGCATCTTAGCCCAGACCACGTCGCCCTCCTTTAGAGTGGACGGGTTTTGTTCCGAACTGGCAGCCACCGAATCAGCAGAGGCGCTTTTTTCCGGCTTCGGGCTCTTCGGCACAGCCGCTGCTTTTGGTTCTTTAGCGGCCTTGCTGTTCAGTAGCAGAACTGGCTTCGCTTTAGACAGCGGTACCTTGTATGCGGGCGGCTGAAGAGAAGTTGATTTTAGGCTGTGCTTTTAGAAATCTTCTAGAATTTGAGCAACGAAATAATTGTAAAAAGTTGTATAGAGTTTGCACGATAGACTGCTTTCCAACATACATGGGCCGGGGGTATACCCCTCCCCCTCGGCCGACCATACCCCCGCGGCCGGGCATACCCCTCCCTCCCCCACCCACCCCCCCCCTCTCGGAGGGAGGAAATTTTCGCTTATTTAAGGCAAAATAGGCGTTTTTTGGCCTTTTTTTCGGGGGACCCCCCACCCGCGTCTCCAACCCTCCCTACCCCCCTCCGGATTTTTCCGGCCCATGTATGCTTTACAAATATGTAATTTAGTGCTTATGGCCGAATAGTAAAATGACTTGTTATAGTTAAAGCGCTGTTTATCAGCCTAGCACTTAATGCCGGGTATGGTACCAGTACAATACAGTAGTGCACAAAAAAAATGTCCTCTCCACTTTTTCGGGTTCACTAAAATCACTCTTTTTCACTCAATTCTAAACGAATTTGAGCCAAATTTTCAGGGTAGGTGCCCAATTTGGTCCGGCTACTTGTGTACAGTTTCGGCGCGAAAATTCAAATGTGGCGGGAAATTTAAACGAAAATACGAAAATCATGGTCTCATAAAAACGGCTCTTACCTCGAAATAGAAAAGCTACGCCTCGTGGAAGTACGGCCGCTTATAGACCCAATAGAGTGCAATTTTATGCAGAGTTTTCAAAACCTCAAAGTACGCGGAACCCATTGATTTTCAAAGTTGGCAAAAAATCTGGATTTATCATCATTTCCAAAGCTAACATTTTGAGGTTCACTAAAATTGCCCGTTTTCAGTCAATTTCCCGCCAATTTGAGCCAAATTTGCAGAATAGGTGCCCAATGGGTCTGGGTTTTTGCTAGAATTTTGGCGCGAAAATTCAAATTTTGGCGGGAAATTTAAACTACAAAGTATCCTGCAAAAATTGTTCTTACTAATATTTAAATTTCCCGCCAAAATTTGAATTTTCGCGCCAAAATTCTAGCCAAAATACTAGTTTAAACTACAAAGTATCCTGCAAAAATTGTTCTTACTAATATTTAAATTTCCCGCCAAAATTTGAATATTCGCGCCAAAATTCTAGTAGAGTTAGCCAGACCAATTGGGCACCTATTCTGCAAATTTGGTTCAGATTGGCAGAGTATTAACTGAAAAAAGGCAATTTTAGTGAACCTCATAATGTTAGCTTTGGAAAAGGATAAATGCCGATTTTCTGCCAACTTTGAAAATCGGATTCTCGCACGTACTTTGAGCGAGGGTTTTGAAACTTCTACATAAAACTGCACTATGTTGGGTCTATAAGCGGCCATGATTTAACCAGAATAGCTTTTGTATTTCTTGAGTAAGAGCCGTTTTTTTATGAGACCATTTATGACATTCACATACTTTGTTTAAACTTCCTGCCAAATTCCCCCCCGATTTGAATTTTCGCGCCCAAATTCTAGCAGAGTTAGCCAGACCCATTGGGCACGTACTCTACAAATTCGGTTCAGATTGGCAGAGAATTGACTGAAAACGGGCAATTTTAGTGAACCTCAAAATGTTAGCTTTGGAAATGGATAAATCCCGATTTTTTGCCAACTTTGAAAATCTGATTCTCGCGCGTACTTTGAGCGAGCGTTTTAAAACTTCTACATAAAATTGCACTATATTGGGTCTATAAGCGGCCGTGATTTCACGGGTGTAGCTTTTGTATTTCTTGAGTGAGAGCCGTTTCTATGAGACCATATGATTTTCGCATTTTCGTTTAAATTTCCCGCCAACATTTGAATTTTCGCGCCGAAACTGTAACACCAGTAGCCGGACTAATTGGGCACCTATCCTGAAAATTTGGTTCAAATTCGTTGAGAATTGACTGAAAAAGAGTGATTTTAGTGAACCCGAAAAAGTGGAGAGGACATTTTTTTGTGCACTACTGTATATGGTGCGAAATCTCAACCTAGTGGCACCAAGCTGTCGGTACCATAAACAAATGCCCGACTGTAGCAGGTCATCCGCCGAAGGACGGAGGGGATCGGGGGGTCTGGCGCCGGCCAGGGGTCTGGAGCCAAATTCTAGGGAGGTACTTTGGCACTAAAAACGCTCAGAAATCGCAATTTTTTGTTAAAATCGTCAAAAAACGCTAATTTGGTCTCAAGTACGTACAGCTAACAAGCGCTGTTTTACAGGCGATTTTAGTGTCCGAAATTCTATAAAAAAAACGCAAAAAGTTGCTCAAAAAATAGTTGCCAGAAATCGGAGGGGGTCGGAAAAATCGTTTTAGGGGGAAGGGCAAATCCTCTGTTACATGTACGGTTAAAATAGCCTCATTTAGGCCTAATCTAGGCTTGCTTTCATAATTTTCCAGACAAATGTCCTTAAAATATTCCTAAGCAGCGGTTTGAGGGACAACCCGCTTTTACCCAAGTTACATGGGTCGGAGAATTTGGAAGGCGTGGGCTTTTCCTAAAAATAAAAATCCCAGAAATTTCCGAAAGTCGGCCGGCGAGTGATAGGAGGGAATGCCTGAAGACTGAGGCTCTGCTAATCGACTCACCTGTATCCTAAACGGCTGTGTAGAGTGATCTTTTCTGATGGCAGCAACTATAGGTCTTATTAGACTGGTGGTAGCCACGGCCGGCGGCTTCTTTGTTGCACCGTCTGCATCGTTTGGTCGCAGAATTACCGCTCTAAATTATTTATTATTATTTACTTTACAGACCAGTCAGACATTTTGCTTGCGCCGTTTATGCTACAAGCCCCATACATGTACTAGGGGGTTTGGGGTTACCCCTCTGCTGGAAAGGCCAAACGCCCCTCACCCCCCTCGAGACAGGTTAAGGGACCCCTCCCCCCGACCAAAAAATACAAGTACTAGTAGTGGCTCCAGTATTAACAAACTGAGTCAGAAATCACTAATTTTTAGCCTAAAATTCACTTGAAAAGCCTTTGGAAACCGAATTTGGCGTTTCCACTGCTGATATTTAAGAAAAATCGGTGTTTTTTGAAGCTCTTTTTGTCATTTTTTGCTTGTTCTTAGCTCTAAAAAGCTATTTGGCAGCTTAAAATTGCGATTTTTAGCATCCTTACTGAAAAATACGTGCTAAAATCGCATTTCTAGGCGTTTTGGAGCTTTTTGAAATTTGGGACCCCCCACCTGGGCGAAACCCCCCTCGACCCCGCACCTGAGGAAACCCCCCTCCCCCTCCCCCCAGGTCGGCCCGGAGCTGTTACATGTATGGGTTCCGGTACCATATGGTACCACACCATACATGTAACAGGTCATCCGCCTAGGGGGGGGGGTTGGGGGGGTCTGGCGCCGGCCGGGGGGGCTGAGCCAAAATGTGTGGGGGCGGGGGGGGCACTGAAAAACGCGCAGCTATCGAAAAAGGCGCAATTTTTTGGCTAAAAATTGCCAAAAATCGCTAATTTGGGCTGAAATACAGCTAAAAAGTGCTGTTTTGCAGGCGATTTTGGCAATTTTAGTGTGTGAAATTGTAAAAAATTGCAAAAATTTGCTCAAAAATTTACTTGCCAGAAAAATCGTAGGGTGGGGTCGGTGAAATCGTCTCGGGGGGGGGGGGGGGGGGGGGCATACATAACAGGGGGGGGTTGGGGGGGGGTGTGCCCCCACCGGACTTAGGCCAGACCCCCCCCCGGAGGGGACCCCCCCCCCCCCCGCGACGATTTCACCGACCCCCCCCCCCCACAGATTTTTCTGGCAAGTAAATTTTCGAGCAATTTTTTGCAATTTTTTACACTTTCACACAAAAAAATTTCCAAAATCGCCTTAAAAACACAAATTTTTATCTGTATTTCAGCACAAATTAGCGATTTTTGGCTTTTTTTAGCCAAAAAATTGCGATTTTTCTCGATTTTTGAGCGTTTTTGCGGGCCCACCCCCCTCCCCCAAACATTTGGCACAGACCCCCCCCCGGCCGGCGCCAGACCCCCCCCAACCCCCCCCCTCCCCCCATAGGCGGATGACCTGTGAAATGGATGGAGGGGTCCCCATCCGGGGGGGTCTGGCCTAAGTCGGGTGGGGGGCAGACCCCCCAGACCCCCCCTGTTACATGTATGTACCACACTGTATATGGTGCTAGTCATACATGTAACAGCTCCGAGCCGACCTGGGGGGAGGGGGGTAGGGGGTTTCCTCAGGTGGGGGGGGGTCGAGGGGGGGTTCGCCCAGGTGGGGGTCCCAAATTTCAAAAAGCTCCGAAACGCCTAGAAATGCGTTTTTAGCACGATTTTTTCAGTAAGGACGCTAAAAATCGCTATTTTAAGCTGCCAAATAGCGTTTTAAAGCTAAAAACAAGCAAAAAATGACAAAAAGAGAATCCAAAAGCACAGATTTTTCTTAAATATCAGCAGTGGAAACTCCAAATTCGGTTACCAAAGGCTTATCAAGTGAATTTTATGCAAAAAATACGTGATTTCTGAACACGTTGGTTAATACTGGATCCACAACCACCACTTGTATTTTTTGGTCGGGGGGAGGGGTCCCTTAACCTGTCTCGGGGGGGGGGGGGGGTGAGGGGGGGTTGGCCTTTCCAGCAGGGGGTAACCCCCCAAACCCCCCTAGTACATGTATGATGTATGGTGCCACTAGCCTAGGTACCGGCAGCATAAGGTGTCGGTACCGTAAACGGCGTTAAGTGCCTGACTGTACTAGAGCCAATTATCTTACTAACCCTGTTTGCTACTAAAAATCTGGCAGAAAAGAAAAGATCAAACCAACCTGCCATCCGGCTTATAGCAAATCTTCAGTTTAGGCAAGGGCAGCGGTTTGGGAGCGGACATAGCGGCACTGTTCTTTGAGGAGGTTGCGGTTGGCGTCAACGTTGTAGTAGATCTGGCTGACGTTGTTGTTGTTGTTGTAGCGGTGAGGGGCTTGGTGTGAATGACCTTGGTGGCTTTGAGCAGGCTCCTGGGACCGTTGGGTGGCTTGGCGGTGGCCACGGTCACTGGGTGTCCGGTGGACTTGACCAGAGCGGTCGCTTTTGCAGCTGATACTGGCTGTTGCTGCTGCGTTAGCTTCGGAGCCTGACTGTTTGCGCCCAGATTGTACACCCGGGGCAGAATTATTCTGAAATCAATTAATAACATAGTGTGACCATATTATGTACATGTACTAGGGGGGGTTTGGGGGTTACAACCCCCTGCTGGAAAGGCCAAACCCCCCTCAGCCCCCGGCAGGTTAAGGGACCCCTCCCCCGACCAAAAATACAAGTGGCGGTAGTGGCTCCAGTATTAACAAACTGGGTCAGAAATCACTAATTTTTAGCCTAAAATTGACTTGAAAAGCGTTTGGAAACCGAATTTGGCGTTTCCACTGCCGATATTTAAGAAAAATCGGTGTTTTTGGAAGCTCTTTTTGTCATTTTTTGCTTGTTTTTAGCTTTAAAACGCTATTTGGCAGCTTAAAATAGCGATTTTTAGCGTCCTTACTGAGAAAAACGTGCTAAAAACGCTAAATTTCTAGGCGTTTTGGAGCTTTTCGAAATTTGGGACCCCCACCTGGGCGAAACCCCCCTCGACCCCCCACCTGAGGAAAACCCCCCATACCCCCCCTCCCCCAGGTCGGCCCGGAGCTGTTACATGTATGAGTGTGACTACGCTAACGCCACTTAGGTCAGACCACCCAATTAGGGACGATTTTTCCGACAACCCTCCAATTCTGAAGTCTGGAATCGAACACTATTAAACAGTCAGGGAAATAACAACATATATGGTATCAGTACACATATATGGAAACGGTACCATATATGGTACCGGTACACCTTCAAGTGGTACCATATATGGTACCGTTTCCATATATGTGTACTGATCTGATACCATATATGTTGTTATTTCCCTGACTGTTAAAAGATTATAAATCGATCCCTATTAAAATATGAATTTGGAACGGGTACAGCCATACATGTAGTAGCGGGGGGGTTGGGGATTACCCCCCTGCTGGAAAGGTAAACCCTCGCTCACCCCACGAGACAGGTTAAGGGACCCCCGACACAAAAATTTTGGACCCCATCTGGGCGAAACCCCCCTCGACCCCCACCTGAGGGAAAACACCCCTCACCCCTTCCCCCTGGTCTGCCCGGAGCCGTTACAATATATGTGCTGGAACGTGTAGACCGTTTATTTATCGATCGATTGCCTGGCATGACTGGTTTCTTCAAATACACACGGCGTTTAGAAATTCTAGGCTTCAAATCTGTTGAGGAAGGTAGGATAATCAGGGCCTCAATTATGATCTACAGGTTAATCAGTGGATCATGGATGTACCTGCTGCATTTTTTTGAATTTCTGAGAAATCAACGAACTAGAGGCCTTGAGATATTTGTTCGTTCGGATAGTCTTATAACGACAAAACGGTTCTTCGCCCATAGAATGGTTAAGATCTGGAACAGTTTGTCTGAAGAAGTTGTAACTGCTGGGTCAGTAAATCAATTTCGATCTAATTGTCATACCAGACAGCTTTTTTTACGGGAAGGACAGACAATAGAAGCCGATCAAACGCCCAGCCTGTCCTTCAGTTAGCTAGTTTATTGTGGGATTGCCGGACCAATTCCTTTACTAATAGAATGTTCAAATTATTCCAATTTTTCTGGCAAGTAATTTTTGAGACAAATTTCAGACACAAAAATTGCCAAAATCGCCTGTAAAACAACACTTTTTAGCTGTATTTGAGTCCAAATTAACGATTTTTGAGCGTTTTTCAGTGTAAAATCCCCTTTTCTAGAATTTGGGCTCATACCCCAAACCTCCCTCCCCCTCCGGCGGATGACCTGTTACATGTATGATTAATAATAAAGATAACCCCACTGTAAATGGTACATGTAGTCAGACATGCAGGCACAACCAAGAAGGAATTATTAATTTATAACCTAGTAAGGAGTTTTCGACGGATTTTGTATATGGTTAAAATTTTTAAGCAAAATCGATAATTTTAGACACTTCTTTGATTGTTTTGGGAAATGGCGCTAGCGTCCATATCAAACATGGACCTGAACAAAAAAGCTTTACGGAGAGTTCGACTATTTATATTGGTCACTGGGGTCCCCATTTACGCAGGTTAAATTAGCCTCTCGGTGTCGCTGTGACGTCAAAATTTCCCATAGAGCTTTATAATGGCTAAGCATAGGAACTTTGTCGATCAGCCAAAAGCAGTCCCTTTTAGGTTTCTACAAAGCGCCGTCTACATCCAAGTTAAGTATATACGTATAACAGATCATCCGCCCATCTTGTAGGGGTCGAGCGTCCGGCGCTGCCGGGGGTCTGAGCCCAAACTCTAGCTGAGGGGTTCGGCACTAAAAACGCTCAAAAAGTCTAACACAGCTGGAAACATACATGGGCCGGGGGTAAGGGGGGTATACCCCCTCGGCCGGCCATACCCCTCCCTCCCCCACTCCCCCGTCCCGGAGGGAGGAAATTTTCGCTTATTTAAGGCAAAATAGGCGGTTTTTGGCCTTTTTCGGGGGGGGGGGGACCCCCTCCGGATTTTCCCGGCCCATGTATGGCTGGAAAGTACTATTTTACAACAAGCCACTTTAGCAATTGTAGTCGGGGGCCCGATCAGGGCAAAGGGGGTTGGCCCCCTTAAAGACTCTGACTCACCCCCTAGGCCGCCGCTAGCTGCCTCAGTCAGGAGTTTTTAGGAATTATTTTGTATAGAAAAATATGATAAAGACGTGCCTAGATTAGCTGTAAGTGAGCTCAGAATAGCTTATTTTAAGTTATTTTAGCGAAAAATAAGTCTAAAAACCTTTAATTTAATCGCCTCATCACCCGCCGCTACCCCCTCAGGTTTTGAAAATTTACCACCCCTTAGCCAAAATGCTAGACCATATCGGGGGGGGGGGTTGGCCTAAGTTCAGTGGGGGGAAACAGAGCCCTTTGCATGTACGAAGTTAAGCGTCGGAAAAAAGGCAAAAGTCACCTCGGTACTAGGTTGGTGTTGAGGATGGGAGCGGGAGACAGATTGGGAGGTTTGTCGTTGTTCTTGGAGCGTTTCCAGTTGTTCGAGCCGTTCCAACCGCTCTCGGAGGGGGCGTTCAGTTCCGATTTCCGCTTCGTCGCCTGCTCGGTCATGGTGTTGATGGGCGTGGAACACTTGGAACACAGCACCCTCATCGTGGCAGGACGCAGCCGCACCGGTCGGTCGCAGATGCGGGGAGACCGGTTGCAACTTGAAGCTGCAACACCTTTTACAGTCAGGCACTTAACGCCGTTTATGGCACCGACATCATAAATGGTGCCGGTACCTAGGCATACATGGGCCGGGAAAATCCGGAGGAGGTATGGAGACCTCAGGGGAGGGGTCCCGGAAAAAAGGCCTATTTTGCCTTAAATAAGCGAAAATTTTGTGCGGAGAGGGGAGTGGGCGAGGGGGCATGGCCGGCCGAGGGGGTGGTATAGGCGGTTTGTTCCACTTTCCTCCGTTCCACTTTCCTCCTTTCCACTTTCCTCCTTTCCACTTTCCTCCTTTCCACTTTCCTCCTTTCCACTTTCCTCCTTTCCACTTTCCTCCGTTCCACTTTCCTCCTTTCCACTTTCCTCCTTTCCACTTTCCTCCTTTCCACTTTCCTCCTTTCCACTTTCCTCCTTTCCACTTTCCTCCGTTCCACTTTCCTCCTTTCCACTTTCCTCCTTTCCACTTTCCTCCTTTCCACTTTCCTCCGTTCCACTTTCCTCCGGCCATATTCCACTTTCCTCCGTTTTCAAATTTTAGCATTATCTAACGAGCTTTTGTTCTCATTTGCCTAAAATCAGCTTTCGGACCTAGAAATGAGACGGAATAAGTGTTTGGCAGATTTAAGAGTGTGAATAGAGTGGAGGATTTTCTGCTTCTCGGCCCTCTTTGTTGGCCTTTATGAAGGCGTAAATAGGAGCGGATTAACGATGAGCTGGCCGGTAGCCTAGGGCTAACATTGTTATGTCAACTAACCTGTTGGGACAATGGGTAATTATGCATGTCTGGGGCTGATAGATTGAGCTGTTGTTTTGTTTAGAGATTGGGGAAGGGTTACTACCAGTAGATCGGAACTACGTAGTTATAACGGCTGACGAGATTATTACTTTTCATTTCAAACTCAGCGAGGAAAGCCGTTTTTTATCGCGTTTATCAATACTTTCAAGCAGAAGTGAACCCTGAGGTCAATCGGATGCATTGGCGTTGTAACACAACCAACAGATACAGCGGCAAGCTATAGACGAACGTGGCTAAAACGGAGGTTTGTTTCATACATGGGCCGGAAAAATCCGGAGGGGGGTAGGGGGGTTGGAGACCTCGGGGGGGGGGGGGGGTCCCCCGAAAAAAGGCCAAAAAAACGCCTATTTTGCCTTAAATAAGCGGCGAAAGGGGGGGTGGGGGAGGGGGGCATGGCCGGCCAAGGGGGAGGGGTATACCCCCCGGCCCATGTATGGTTTGTTTACATATTTAAGTTGTTATTATGTGTTTATTGTTTTGTTAAGTTGTGTAATTCAACTGTCAAACACTAGTTTCTTCTTGCAATGCAAAACTCATGTAATTTGTGTGCTGTCTAGTCATGTATTTGTGAGACTTCAATTCGATAAAGCCTACTATAATTCGCTAAACTATTTCCCTAATGCAGTTACAATTAGTATAGGAACCAAAACTCGTTAGATAATGCTAAAATTTCAAAACGGAGGAAAGTGGAACGGAGGAAAGTGGAAAGGAGGAAACTGGAACGGAGGAAAGTGGAACGGAGGAAAGTGGAACACGCCGGTATAGGCCGGCGAGGGGGAGGGGTATTCCCCCATACCAGCCCCGGCCCATGTATGTACTTAGGGTACGGACCAGCAACTATTTGCGGCAAGAAACTTGCCGCGCCGAGAGGATGAGCGCACTTAGTCGCGCACAGTGGCCATGCGGCCTAAACCACTACACCAACTGTGCCGGTTTACTTGACCCTTGTAGAGAAAGATTAACCGGCGAGCCACCGTAGAGATGGGAAAAGAAGAAAAGCGGAAAAGCCAATCGTAAAAACAGACTGGTAGCTGAGGAGTTGCGCTGACTGAGGGCCGAAATCTCGTTCTCGTCTAATTCGGCGGTGGACTTCGGCAAATCGATATTGGATTGGAAAGTCCGCTCCCGAGACAAACTCCGCTTCCACAAGTCCACCTGCCTGCTCGATAATAGTGGCGGACCGTCCGACCTAAACAGGCACCCATATACCATTCTACAGCCATACACAGACGGCCACTTAACGCCGTTTATGATACTCGCACCATTTACCTAAGGTGCCGGTACCAAAGTACACCTATCTAGGCTAGTGGCACCTATACATGTACCAGGGGCAGACATGGGCACTGGGGGGGGGGGCGGATGGGGGTTGGCCCCCCTCAGGCTCTGACCTACCCCCCCCCCCTCAGCCGGCCGCTACCCCCCCTCAGGAATTTTTTGGAAGATTTTTGTATAGAAAATTACGATAAATATATGCCTGGATTAGGTGTAAATGAGCTCACAATAGCTTATTTTAACGTATTTTGATGAAAAATAAGCCAAAAAACCTTGATTTTAGCCAAAAATCGGACTTTTTGGCTCACCACCCCCCCCCCCCCCCCCCCCCTCAGGCGCTCCTACCCCCCTCAGCCCCCCCCCACGAATGGAAAAGTCTACCCCCCCCCTACGCCGAAATGCTAGCCCATCACTGACTAGGGGTTTGGGGTTACCCCATACATGGGCCTGGGGGGTAAGGGGGGGGGGTATACCCCACCCCCACGGTCGGCCATACCCCCCTCCCCACCCACCCCTCCCGGAGGGAGGAAATTTTCGCGTAATTTAGGCGAAATAGGCGTTTTTTGGCCTTTTTGCGGGGGGACCCCCCCCCCCCCCCGAGGTCTCAACCCCCCACCCCCCCTCCGGATTTTTCCGGCCCATGTATGGGTTACCCCCTGCTGTAAAGGCTAAACCCCGCTCACCCCCGAGACAGGTTAACGGACCCCCCGGTCCAAATGTACAAGTACCAGTAATGGCTGCAGTACTAACAAACTGGTTCAGAAAGTACTATTTTTAGCCGAAAATTCGTTTAAAAAGCCCTTGGAAACCGAATTTGGTGTTTCCTCCACTGCTGATATTTAAGAGAAATCGGGGTTTTGCAAGGCCTTTTTGTCATTTTTGGTTTGTTTTTCGCTCCAAAACGCTATTTTGTAGTTTAAAATAGCGATTTTTAGCGTCCTTACTGAAAAAACGTGCTAAAAACGGACTTCCAGGCGTTTTGGAGCTTTTTGAAATTTTGGACCCCCCTCTGAGCGAAACCCCCCTCAACCCCCACCTGACGAAAACCCCCTACCCCCTCACAGGTCGGCCCGGAGCTGTTACATGTATGGTCGCACCTGTACCGGTACCATATATAGTACAATTCCTTTCAGATTTCGCACCATATATGGTGCCAGTCAGTGGCGTATCCAGGATTTTGGAAAGGGGGGTGTAAAATTTTGAAAGTGCCTGGTTGGGCCGCTGAGGGTACCAGGGTAAGAAAATTTAGCAAAATTAGCCTTCAAAAACGCGTTTAAAACGCATTCCGAGCTTAAAATTAACAGAAATTACAAGTTTTAGTAGTTTATAATGGCCTGGTTGGGCTTCTGCCCGACCAGGGCGAGAAAATTTTGAAAATTTGGCCTTCAAAAACGCATTTAGAAGGCATTCTGAGCACAAAATAGACAGTTTTAGTACATAATTCATTAGTTTCTTATATTTTTGACAGACTTTTTCTTCCTACCTCCACCGCAAAGGGGGGTGTACACACCCTACACCCCCTGGATATGCCACTGGTGCCAGTACCATAAACGGCGGTAAGTGCCAGACTGACAGTGGTGTCTGTTTAATAGGGACGGCCAGTTGGCATTACCGAATCACAGCTAAAATGCGGTTTTATTTTTAAAAACGTCTAAACTTCTGAACGACAGTTTTCTGCTAGAGGCACGTGAGATTCAGTAGATGATAAATAAAGCCCGTAAAAGGGCCAACAGTCAGCTTGTGACACAACAGAAAGCATTATCCGCTTAAAATTCACGTCTCAACCGAATCAGTTTAGCGTGCAAACTGCGCGACTGAAACTGGAAATCTTGTCCCGATTAACGACGCATTATTGTATGTCTCTCTCACAACATCAGGGGTAAGGGGGTAGCGTAAGGGACAGACATGGGCTAGCATTTCGGCTGATGGGGGGTACAATTTTCAATTCATGAAGGGGGCTGAGGGGGGGTAGGAGCGCCTGATGGGGGGCTGAGGGGGTGGTAAGCCAAAAAGTCCGATTTTTGGCAAAAATCAGGGTTGTTTGGCTTAGTTTTCGTTAAAATAAGTTAAAATTAGCTATTCTGAGTTCATTTACGCCTATTCCAGGCATATTTTTATCATAATTTTCTATACAAAATTCTTCCCAAAAATTCCTGATGGGGGGTAGATCAGAGCCTGATGGAGGGCCAACCCCCTCAGGCCCCTCCCCTTTGCCCATGTCTGGCAAGCGATATGAAAGGAGTTCTAGACGTAGGATTCGAGATTACAGTGTTACTTCAACTTGAATAGACTGTTCGTTGATGCCAAAATCGTGAACCGTTATAACTGAATGAGTGCCAACTACCAGAAGAACACAATACTCAATATCAATCATAAATGGGCCGGAAAATCCGGAGGAGGCCGTAGATCTCTGCCTTAAAAAGCGAAATATTTATGGCAAGCATGTAACAGCTCCGGGCCGACCTGGGTTAGGGGTTTCCCTCAGGTCGGGGTGGCGACATTTCAAAAAGCTCCAAAACGCGTGGAAATGCGTCTTAGGACGTTTTTTCAGTAAGGACGCTGAAAATCGCTTTTTTAAGCTGCAAAATAGCGTTTTAGAGAAAAAAACAAACAAAAAATCACAAAAAGGGCTTCCAAAAACACCGATTTCTCTTAAGGCTTTTCAAGCGAATTTTAGGCTAAAAATTAGTGATTTCTGAGCCAATTTGTTTGGTAATGGAGCCACTACCAGTACTTGTATTTTTGGGTCGGGGGTCCCATAAACCGATCTCGGGTGGGGTGTGGCGTGTTTGGCCCTTCCAGCAAGGGAGTAAGCCCCTAATACATGTTAGGCGAGGAAATTAGGAAAGTCGAGGGGTATGGTATGGGCCAGCGAGGTGAGGGGTACACCCACAAGCCTCCCGATATGATCTCAAAAACCTGACTTCCCTAAACAATTAGTAATTTTCAGTTAGCAAGCACAGTCCATATCAATGGAAATAGCAAAAAATTAAATTAAATTTAGATTATTTTAGTTACGAAGAAAGAAAGCTAAGTAATCCGGCCCCAAATAAGAGTTCATTGATTATAAATTCTCCAACTTCCAGTTGTTTCCTCCTGAAGAAAAGCAAAATCTACCTAAAGCTACTCAATCATGGATCAAAAAAGTTTTAAGGTTGGAAATTGTGCCAATCAAGATCCAGCATTATTTAGTTATAATCTAAACTCTCCGTTCAGGACAACAACAACCAACAATTCGATTCGCTTTGACTCTAAACAAATTTCTGTTCGCCTGGCTTGTGACTCGAACAGGAATGAACAGACAACCCGAACACAATAAAGAGAAGAACCAAGATTTCCGGATCGAAGGTACGTATATGGTGTTCGGGTGGAGACATAAAAGATCAAAATGTACATCATACCTCTGAGGAGCCATAATCAACATTCCATAGTAGCGATTGGACGTCTCAGGACACTCGTAGGACACCGACAGAAAGCCTTCGCCTCGGAAGTCCACGTTTACTTCCACCATCTCTGCTATGGTTAACGGAGGGGTGCCCTGAAAACCCAGTCACTAGGCTAGTCAAACCGCACAACGTCTACTCCGTATAACCGTACTTGTAACCAGGGGCAATACCGTCAGTCAGACATGGGCATACATGTAACAGGGGGTCTGCCCACACCGGACTTAGGCCAGACCCCCCCCCCCCCCCCCCGAGACGACCCCCTCCTCCGATTTTATGGCAAGTAATTTTTTGAGCAAATTTTAGCGATTTTTGCAATTTCAGACACAAAAATTGCCAAAATCGCCTGCAAATTAGCACTTTTTAGCTGTATTTCAGCTCAAATTAGCGATTTTTGGCGATTTTTAGCCCAAAAATCGCGATTTTTTCGATTTTTGAGCGTTTTTTAGTGCCCTACCCCCCTCCCAAAATTTTGGCTCAGACCCGCCGGCCGGTGCCAGACCCCCAACCCCCCTTCGGCGGATGACCTGTTACATATATGATCACTAGGCTAGTCAAACCGCACAACATCTACTCTGTATGACATGGGCTAGCATTTCGGCTAGGGGCGGTAAATTTTTGAATTCCTGAGGGGGACTGATGGCGGGAGCTAGCGGCGGCTGAGGAGGTCCAATTTTTTACTAAAATCAAGGTTTTTAGCTTTTCATTAAAATAAGTTAAAATAAGCTATTTTCAGCTCATTTACACCTAATCTAGGCATACTTTTAGCATAATGTTCTCCACAAAATTCTCCCTCAAAATTTCTGACGGGGTCAACCACTCAGCCCCCTTTTCCTCAGCGTTGTCTGGGTCCGGCGGTCTGCCACCTATCCGACTGAGGCCAGACCCCCCGATCGGGAGCCCCCTCCGAGACGATTTTTCCGACACCCCTGCCGATTATCTTGCATGTTTGAGCAAATTTTTGAACTTCCTAAGAATTTCAGACACTAAAATTGCTAAAATCGCCTGTAAAACACAGTACTGAACCTAAATGAGCGGTTTTTACATGTTTCATCCCAAAATTGTCGGCACAGTCGGTATAGTGGTTTAGGCCGCAAAGCCACTGTGCGCGTGCTCGTGGGTTAATCCACTCGGCTCGGCGGGGTAAGTTCTGGTCGCAAAGAGTTGGTCGTCGGCGCATAACCCATCCCAATCCACCGACAGCTGGTCACAGGGAGTAGGTAAATGGGAACCGGCTGGATCTGCCTAAGCACACAAAGCATGCTTGAATGGAAGAAAAGAAAATGGATCTGTCTGATAAACCAAATACAGTGTATGCCGGGAGCCCTCTGCATACCGGGGAACCGGTGGTCGTCGGGAGCTGACAGCACTATGACACCAACACGCCAGTCACTCTTTTAGTTACCGACACTGAACAGCATGCTGGGACGTGGCTGGGCAGTGAAAGAAGGTAAATGTCCGAGATGACCACCTACTATTCAGGGTTGCGAAGTAGCCCACGTAGCTCTGCTAGCAGGACCGTACATCGATCGCTACATCGGATCGGAGCGAACCCAAAAATTTCGATTTTTGACCGTTTTTTAACCCCCTCACTCCATCGGTGGATGACCTGTTACATGACCTGTTACATGCAAAATCGGCCATTGTGCCTTATCCTTTCACAACGGCGGGCGATTCAATGCTCAAGAGAGTCATGCGCTTAGGAAATTTTGACTCCTTAACTATGGGACGGAAAAATTGGAACCGGTTTACTTAGTTCACATCTGGGGATTATATTATGTACAGGGTGTGCCAAAAAAAAACAACCCAGCAGAGTTTTTGCTGTAGCAACCGCAAATCTCAACCGATTTGAATGAATCCTGCTTTAAATGAAAGACAAATAAATTCTTGAAAGACTGGTGAAGGCCCTATTAAGATACGATGCTTAGTTCCTGAGATATTTTCCTTCAAACTCAAAACAGAGATTTTGGCAGTGAACAAGAGCGATTCCGTTGCACTTCACAACAAAACGGATTCCTACTGCTGAGGGGCAACAAGACTTTTACAAATGAGATAACCAAGCATGTGTGGCACCAGAAAAACCTCGTTACGTTAGCCCTGAGCAGTAGGAATCGGTTTTATTATGAAGTGCAACAGAATAATAAAAATCGCTCTTGTTCATTGCCAAAATCTGTTTTGATTTTGAGTGCAAATATCCCAGGAACTAAGCATCGTATCTTAATAAAGGCTTCACCAATCTTTCAAGAATTAATTTATCTTTCATATAAAATAGGACTCACTGAAATCGGTTGAGATTTGCGGCTGCTACAGTAAAAAATCTGCTCAGTTGTTTTAATCTCTGTTGTTCACTGCCAAAATCTCTGTTTTGATTTTTAAAGCAATTATCTCAGGAACTAAGCAACGCATCTTAATAAAAGCTACCCCAATCGTTCAAGAATTTATTTATCTTTCATTTAAAGCAGGATTCATTCAAATCGGTTGAGATTTGCGGTTGCTACAGCAAAAAATCTGCTGGGTTGTTTTTTTTTTGACGCACCCTGTATTTAGATGTATCTGAAACGCACTAATCAATTCCGAAAAACTTTTTTCGAAACCCCTTGACTCTCCAGAACCCCGCAAAATACCCCATGAGAACCGTTTATTGCAGAACTTTGTGTAGCTTGGTCTGTTAAGAGTCAGTCTCTGGACCAATCGAGTCTTAGTATCGAGTCTTAGTATTCAGACCCAAAATTGAAACTTTGGCCTAGAGAGCTGTAAGTTGGTACACTAATACATATCGATAGGTTATGTAAACACTGCAAAGGATTTCCCGATTTGACGCTCCATTCGCTGGATACAGCCATCTGAAAATCGGCTCGCTTAACTATGGGACAAAAATTTCGAACTTGAATTTCTTTCCTGCTAAAAACAGTTGGGACCTAGAATTTGCGCATTTTGCGTAACTTTTAGAGTACTTTAAGAATTTTTGGTCGGTTTTCGATTTTGACGAAAAAAATGTTTTTCGACCCCCTTCCCACCCCCTAGCTCGTCTGGAACCCCCCTATGTAGGTTTTTCTATTTCAGCTTATTGTAGCGCAATTTGTTAGCTACAGATTGGTGCCAAGCACAATAACCCACGGCCCGGGGTTTTGGAGTAAATTGACTTCAAATGGCTGAAAATCGCATTTTTTTCCAGTTTTACTGTGGAGCAAAATTGGAAAAAATCTGTACAAAATTATTAAAGCACTCTAAAAGTTACGCAAAACCCCCTTATTCTAGGTCCCAACTGTCATTAGAAGGAAAGAAATTCAACTTCGAAATTTTGCTCCACAGTAAAACCGGAAAATAATGCGATTTTCAGCCATTTAAAGTCAATGCTATTTCAGCCATTTAAAGTCAATCAAATCGGGAAATGCTTTGCGGTGGTTACATAACCTATCGATATGTATTAGTGTACCAACTTACAGCTCTCTAGGCCAAAGCTTCAATTTTCGGTCTGAATAGGGCAAAGGGCTAAGACTCGATTGGTCCAGAGACTGACTGTTAAAACGCGAAGATTGCACAGAAGGCAGAAGATGTTGCATAAACAATATAAAACTAAATTCTACCGTGGAAAATCACCAAAAAATGGTTGCAGGCTGCTTCTGAGTCATGTCGATTGAAACGTAGGGATGAGTATTTTAAGGAAAATAAAATTTTGGAGTCAAAATCGGCTAGTCAGTTCTGGAAGTACCTGAAATCTAAACTAACATGTAAATCTGAAATACCAGCTCCATGGTATCTCTACCAATAGTAAATCATTTTACAGTTTGCATTCTACTAAGAAAGCTGAGCAATTTAATAGATTTTTTGCTTTTGTTTTTATTCAAGATTGCACTTTCCGACACTCCAGTTAACCCAAACCAGCTTAAACTACTAAATTTTGGTGTACACACGGTTTTTGATCACATACTAAAGCTTAAACCTAAACTTTTTGTGGGCAGATTATTTTCCGTAATTTTTCATTCGGAATATAGCTACAGTGATGTGATAGCTGAACCATTGGACCATGTTAAATTACGTCTTTAGTAAGCCAGACCACATCGAAATTTATGCTGTTGATTTCGGCTGGCGACCAATGAATCGATCGTGATTAAAAAATGACCTTGTTCCGCATCGCAAATACCAAATATGACTTACCAGTAAATGGAGAAATAATAGCGTTACAAAGTTCTGCAATAAAAAGTGTGCGCAGGCAGAGGTATTTTGGGGTGAAAGCGTTCAGAAATTTTTTTTCGAAATTTTCGGATTTTCAAATTTTAAAATGTTAACTAGTCATACAAATAGATAATATAATCCCCAGATATCAGCTCACAACATGGACTAATAGCCGAGAAAATCGGTTCGAATTTTTTTGTCCCATTGTTAAGGGGCGAAAATTTTCCGCAGCGCATAACTCCACTTTGGAGCGTTGAATCGAGCTAATCTTTGCAGGTCCAGTATAAGTCATCAGGTTCTATTAGCACACCAAACCTGGGCGGAATCTGTGAAAGTCAAAGCTTTAACTCTCAATACCATATTCGAACGGCCGAGAGACCGGCTCTTAAAATAGCTTTGCAGGACACCAAGCAAAGCTAAACGCAAATCGGAATTTTTCGATATATCGACTTTAATAACTTCAAGTAATGCCATATGACATGGTGATATAGCTTCTGACCATACATGTAACAGGACTAATAATAAGGCTAAATAAAAATCGAAATTCTAAGGTGCGAAATTGCGTTGAACAAGTAAAAACAAGCACTAAATAGCCAAAATGGCTCATAAAACACCTAGGCATGTGTGGCCGGGGGTTAAGGGTTACCCCTCGCCGGTGCCGATCAATACCCCTCCCCGGGAAGAAGATTTTCGCTTTTAAGGCATTCCTGACACCCCCAAGACCCTCTACGGACTCCTGAACTGTATCGGGGTAACGATTTCACCAGTCATAATAGGATATACGTGTAGTATTGTATGCCATTCAATGCTTTGTCTGTGTGAACCAAAGCTATAAAGTTACAAATCGCACCAATTCAGCAAAGACGGAGTAGCAGGAGTAACTGAGTACTCTCCGAACCCTAGCCGGTTCGCACACAGCTTCAGCGCAAAGGAAACTTGATTAGAACAAAGTAACGATCAAAAATTTATCCAATCGCACAAACTGGATCC